>VDFB02323559.1:0-19994 GCA_007258455.2 Sequoia sempervirens
TTCTAATGTCCAAAAAATTGATAGAAGTAGAATTAAGCGGTGCACCCCACCCCCAAATATTGTGAAACTAAATTTTGATGGCACATCTAAAGGCAATCTAGGTTTATCAACATTAGGTTTTGCAATCCACCGTGACAAAGGAGAGAACTTACTAAAAGGTTTTGGGTATGTGCAAGATCATGATGGGCCAAAAACTTGCAATATGTAAGTGATATGATGGCCCATGTGGCTTATGACCTTTTTTTACCCAAAATTGATGAAACAAAAAGGGTTTTTAAAGGAGAGTCTCAACTTTCCACTAATATAAATCATGCTTTACTTTGAATTAAATAAATAATTATTATTCAATTTCTATTTGAATTATGACTAAAGTCCTAATTGATAGACTAATTGAAAAACATCTATAGCTTTCAAATGATATCACATTTTTTGAATCTGAAACATGCGCACATTCTATGCTTCACATACTATAGGATTAAAAGAAAAAAAATGAATTTCATGAAGTTTTGACCAAGTTAAGGTGGTTAGACATACAAGTTTTTATATTTTTAAAAAGTTGTAATAAAAAATTCATAATTAATTATTTATATGGAAAAAAATTACAAAATAATATGCATCACATCGGGACATGAGTCCTCAACTTATATCTAAAATATTAGAAAAAAATATTATCATTTTATTGTGGTTAGGGTGGTCAGACAGACACCTACTTCTTATTTTTTCATTGAAATTTCAAAATTTCACCAAATAGATTTTTTAGTTTTTAAAATATACCTAGTAGTTTAGAAACTACATTCAATTTACTACAGATTCTATTCTTACATATTTTTGAAATAATATGGATAAATTATTCAAATTTTCACGTCAAGTTTCCTAACCCTGATTTTTTTGAATTTTTTGCCACTTAAGGGCCTTTTTTTCCATGATGATCCTGCACATACCCTTTTTCTCTAAAGCTACCTATATGCACTAACAATATAGTAGAGGCTCATGGCCTCTTAAAAGGTCTAAAGATGGCACACAACATGTAGCTCAAGAATATTCACATTGAAGGAGATTCTTTAATGGATACAAGAATTGACGGACAAACAACTAGGCCATTTCTTACATCTTGAAACAAGTTTGGGGACTTTTTGAGGGATTTGTTTCAATAAAAAATAAAAATTTCTATAATGAATCTAATTCTACCATAGATGATGTAGCAAATCATGCTTACAAAATAGAGATAGAAATCCTCCAAATCAATCCATCTAATTTTCTCAACTTGGAGGATTTTGTGTAAATTATTCACAAAGAAGGCCAAAGGAGTGGCACCTCTGGGGTATCAAGTTACCTATATGGTAATATTGGATCATCTTTGTTTTCCACTTTTTTGGAGTAGTAACTTACCATTTATCCTTGGATTAGTATCGAAGGGTGCAACAATTTTTCTCCAAGGGTGGTTCAGAAAGACTGATCTTAAGCCTCACATCCTCCAATTCCTTCCAAAAGCCATTTTTCTAACCTCAAGATGGTCATACTACCATCTTCAATCCTGCTTGATACAATCATGACCACAATTCTACCCTTCCCCAAAGAAGGATCTAAAGTACATATACTTTGATCTTAATTCCTGATAGTGCTACATGTCTTTTATGTGCAAGCTTTGAATCTCTAGAGCTTGAAGGTTTTGGAAAGGTGAGACACTAGTTTTCTTTAAGGTAGCTAGTTGTATGATTCTTGGGCTAGAAGCATAGAGACTTATAATTCCTAGGTGAAAAATTTCATGCACTTTGAGATACAATCCTCCAAGGGAGGTTCTAAAAGCATAAATTTAAATTTGGAATTTGAAAGTACCAAGTAGAACTTTTTTGTTTGGTCCCTATATTGGGTGTGCTAAATCTTTATGTTGGCTTCATTTTGCTATGATTTTTGCACTATTATCCTCTAAGGGAGGTTCCAAAAGGAAAAAATATTGAGTTGAACACCCAAAAATGCCACGTCATATGTGTGTAATATCAAGAGATTTTTCTCCATGAATATTTTAGAAAGGGGAATTATTAGTTGTTTTAATGCTTTCACAATATTTCCACATATTTTTTCATCATGTGAGCCCAAGAGTGAATCAAAAAATCTAATGTTGGCTTTATTTGGCTACATTTTTTGCACTGTATTCCCTTAACAGAGGTTCCAAAAATCAAGTTACATATTGAGTCTGACACCCGACAATGCCACATGTCATATGTGTGCAAGCTCAATAGTATTTTGAATGTGAAGATTGTGGAAAGGTGTGCCATTGGTTGCTTTTATGCTTCTGTGACATTCCCACATGTTTTGTCATCACATGACCCCAAGAGCAGATCCAAAAGCTCATAATAGGAACCTATTGTTTGGTTGACTGAAGTGTCATCTTGGTGTGAGTTCAAGAAGGCTCATGCCCAATGGAAGCTAAATGATGTTCCACTAGCTTGATGAAACCTCCAAATAGATAATGGGAGTTTGTGATCGATATCACACCTACTCATGAACTCTATTTTGGAAACGTCACTATAAAAATGAGGAAAGCCTTCTAAATTTTAGGAATACTATTTTGTCAATTTTGTGGCCAAAGGTGGAAATTTTTCCTTTGTAGCACACTTGCATTTAAACCTTGATTTGATGGGTATTAATGAATAATTATTCTACCATGGAGATTCCATTAAAAAATGAAGGAAGGCCAACCACTTTCACTAACATTATGTTCTTGTGCTAGCATCTTTTCTTGAGGCTTTTTTTCCAAGTCTAAAGATGAGATCATGTGAAGGCAGAAATCCATTATCACAAATCAAATAAGTGCACAATCAATTTTTGATCAATATCTATTAGTAAACTTAATGGGGTGCCTCCTCATGCAAGTGTTTTATTATCAATCAGTGCGTCTTAATTACTAGAGAAGTATAAAATTCATCGCACACATACCTAGTACAAGCATTTTAATGAGGAGATATGGGTACTCCCATTAACTTAGTGAGTAATCCTAGATAGATGGTCTTCCATGGCGCAATATCAGAGCTTCAATTAAATCAAATCATGTTAGAACTAGATTTTATGTTGATTGGAGTAGTTAAACTCACTCAGGGTCAAGAATTTATGTTATCAAATGAGTAGTATAGGGTAGATTCAGACATTTCCTCATGTTTCTTGGTGACACTACTTGAATCAAGCACACTCTAAAGGTGGAGGTGGTGGAAATGGTTCAAAATATTTTTATACCTAAAATGTCAGGTGGGCTAGAGGAGGTGATGGATGCTGCCTCCTTTGATCTTTATATAACCAAGCCCTATTATTTAGAGAGTATTTTGGTTCCATGTGAGGAAGTAACCTTTTTCCCTTTCATACTAGACATCAAAGGTGAGGCATTGCACAAACATAGAGAGCATGCAGAGGTGATAGTAGGCTTACCAAAGAAAATGGTGTATACTGAGCTAGTCCAAGACTTTGAATGAGTCAAAAAAATTATGAATTCTATACAAGAAATTGGTAATGTATACTTCAATTTATTCTACAAGGGCTGCATTATGTACTTTTTGTCCATAAGCATAATGTTTTACCATAGATGGAAATTTTATTTGGTAGTAAGATTTTGAAGCCACTTCCAGGCTATTGGGAGTTAAAATTTTGAAAAATTTAAAGTCATTTATAATTTTGGTTGGATGTGTGGGCACAAAGCATTGTGAGTAGTTTTTTCAGGCTAAATTTTGGTGAGGAAGGAGAGTTTATAGATGTATCTATGTTTTTCCATTGATGATTTTGGCTACAATTAATTTTTTTAAAATTTCAAGTTAAAATTTTGGCCCAGTGGGATTAACATTCTCCCTGGCACAGATGTTTTGAACTTATATGATTGTATTTCAGCTATAATATTAATATAAATATTTTAGGATTTTGGCCTTTTATAAAAAAAAAATTATTAATGATTTTTGTTTGAAATTATTCTTTTGAGGAAACTTGCTATAAGACATGCCATCTTGCAAAATTTGATTTCATGGTGTCTTTATTTGACAATCCAACCTATACTTCAATATAAATAATATTTAAAAGATTTTTGAACAATAACGGGATGGCACAAAAGTGTCCACCATTTGAAGGTTCTCACATTCATTTGAAGGTACCTTAAAAGGTCCTTTCATATTTCATTTTGAACATTAATATTTATAATTTTTAAAAAAATATTTTTTTCTAAAATCATGATGATATCACCTTTGAATGAATGTCCTTCACTCAAAGCTATATGTTCATTCTTTCATTTTTGTAATTTTTTCCATCTTGGACTCATTTTTTTCCTATCCCATAATAGGGAGACACTATTATTGGATCACCTTAACAAGAAAATGATGAAATTTATTGACTTATGTGTTCATGAGGTGTAAAATCTCTATCAAGATAATTTGACTAAGGAAATAACCTTACATAGGTTTGAGATTTTGGTTCATGATAGTATATATTATAATTTAATATTATTCTTATGTTAATAGGGTGATGTAACAATAAATGTGGTCCTCTTAGTGATATAATGGTTGATTAATAATACATGTACATATTTATTTGTTCAATATTATTTTCTCAAATACATATAAATCTATACAAAACGTAGAAATTTTATTTTTGTTCAAATCAAATTACATGATTTTTTTTTAAGATATTAATTAAATTAACTGATATTCTGATGTAGATAAGATTATGTCACAATAGAAGTGGTCCCTCTAAAAATATAATGGTTGATTGATCATAGTCAAATACATTTATTCATTAGAACTTATTTTTCATATTAGAGAGATCTCTTCAAACATCTAGATTTTTTGTTCAAAATAAAAAATCTTTGCAAACTTTTAGAAAATATTTTTTTATTCAAATTAGATAACAAGAAGAGTTTGGTAATATACATAAATTTCAATACATTTTTATCCTTGTATTTATTAAGTTGATATCACAATGAAATTAATGTTTCTAATATCATAATAGTTAATTAATTTCAAAAGAATATGTTCCTTTGTGCCAGCCTTCATGCCTTTTCCCAGCAGCCACCTCCTGGTATTCTTTGGCGGCGAAACTCAAAGCGCACTCATCAATGTCATTTTGAATCGGGCTCATGGACTCTGGCGGTTGTTTATGGGTCGGGCAAAACCGCGCCAGCGACAGATCTGGCAATGGGAAAATGAAGATATTTTTCAGATACTCTCTTGTTTTTTTTTGCCGCCATCAAACAATACCGATGTTTAGCAAGAACCTTTTCACTAAATAATACAAAAGAAATCATATTTAAATAATTTTTATTTGAAATTATACTTTTGAGAAAACTTTCTATAAAACATGCAATCTTGAAAATTTTGATTTCATGGTGTTTTATTTGATAATCCAAAATCCACTTCAATATAAATAATCTTTGCAATTTTGTGAACAATAATATGATGATGATGCCAGTCCATCATTTTTGGTCCTAACATTCATTTGAAGGTACCTTAAAAGGTCCTTTCAAATTTCATTTTGAACATTAATATTTATCATTAAAAAAGAAAGTTGGGTTCAAAGGTCATGATGATATCACTTTTGAATGAAGCCCCTTCATTCAAAGGTACATGTTTATTCTTTCCTTTTTATAATTTTTGGCATCTTTGACTCATTTTTGTCTTATCCCATAATAGGGACACACTATTGTGGGATCACCTTAATGAGAAAAGGATAACATTTAATTACTTCTGTGTTCATGAGGTGTAAGATCTCTATCAAAATAATTTGGCTAAGGAAATTTAACCTTAGATTGGTTTGAGATTTTGGGTCATGATAGTATATATAGTCTAATATAATATTATTCTTATGTTAATAAGGTGATGTAACAATTTTAGTGGTCCTCCTAGTGATATAAATGTTAATTGATCATACATGCATATATTTATTTGTTGAGTATTATTTTCTCAAATACATATAAATCTCTACAAAACTTTACAAAAAAAATCACTCAAATCAAATTACGTGATTTTTTTGGTAATATATAATTAAATGAACTAATATTCTTATGTGGATAAGATTATGTCATATGTCGCAATGGAATTGGTCCTTCTAATAAGATAATGGTTGATTTATTGCAGAAAAATACATTTATTCATTAGGAACTATTTTTCAAATTGGAGAGATTTGTTCAAACATCTAGATTTTTTGTTCAAAAAACACAAAAAAAAAAATCTTTGCAAACTTATAGAAAATGTCTTTCTATTGAAATTACATAACAAGAAGAGCCCCATAATACGTAAAATTCAATTTAGTGTAATCCTTATATTTATCAAGTCAATATCACAATGAAAATAATGTTTCTAATATCATATTAATTGCAAAAGAATATGCTCTTTTTATTGACCAAAATTTTTCCAAGGGAAAAAATATCTATAGACTTTAACAAAAAATGAAAAATATGTATTTGAATTATATGATAAACAATTGTCGAATAGATTTATTGACAAAATGAGAAAATAATAGGTATAACGGAAAACACCAGCAAATAGATATAAATCAACATAAACACTAATGAAACTGACTCATATTGACATTATGTTATTTTAGAGTCTTACAATACACAAACTTCAATATAGTGTTATCCATATATTTATCAAGTCAATATCAAGATGAAAATAATGTTTATAATATCATAGTAATTGCAAAAGAATATGCTCTTTTCATTGACCAAAATTTTTTCAAGGGAAAAAATATCTATTTGAATTGTATGATAAAAAGTTGTCGAATAAATTTATTGATGAAACGAGAAAATGATAGGGATAAGGGAAAACACTAGAAAATATATCTAAATCAACAGAAACACCATTGAAACCAACTCATATTGACATGATGTTATTTTAGTCTATTTGTAATTATGAAGTAGTTGAAAAATGAAAAGAAACGTTTTATACGATAATGGATTGATATTGACCATTGAAAGGGATAAGGGAAAACACCAGCAAATAGATCTAAATAAATAAAAATACCATTGAAACCGACTCATATTGACATTATGTTATTTTAGTCCATTTATAATTATGAAGTAGTTGAAAAATAAAAAGAAACTTTTAATACGATAATGGATTGATATTGACCATTTCACCGATATTGACGAAAGCCCTGATAAATTTTATGTGTCAGTCAAAACTGCGCTTTGACATCAGAAGTTTGTGAAAGAGAAAAATAAATAATAATAATAATAATATTATTATTATTTTATAGTCCACGATACCCGGCAATCTGTTTTTGGGTTTACAGACGGCCTACAGGTAATATGGGACTCCTCGTACTCCCAATATTGAGGGAGGCACCTAACTCATGCTCCACAATACGAGGTGTACATACCTTACCCCCTGCAGGATTTGAACTTGTGACCTCTCTTTCAAGAGTACAAGTTCTCCACCATTAGGCCAACTTAGGCTGTACATTAGGCCAACTCAAGCTGTACATTAGGCCAACTGAAAGAAACCGAATAGTTGTGCATTGTTAGAAGTGTGTAAGAAGAGTAACATTTGTTGACAATAGTTAGTTGTCACACCCATTCTTATTCAAGTAAATGTTCAGATCTTCGATTAAAATAATGGGCTATTTAATTCAACTTTGATCCAAGTCGCTTCCTCGACAATCCCATTAATCTCGATGGAAGAGACTTTCGTATGATTCATTGGTCGCTTTCCCAAGAAAATTCCTCTCAACCTCTTCTCCACTCCTTGTCTGCCTACCTATCTTTATAACCCTTGACTTCTTACACATAAACTGTTTCTTAGAGACATGAAATTTCACTTGTCCGTAATTACATTATCGTTTCTTGTATAAGCCCTTCTTTATACAACCCCTCTCCCCCTCTTTCAAGATATGTTGCTTCCTAAACTCAGATATATAAAAGAATGTAATTTATATATTTCCACCCGTTTCACAAATAGACTGGAACAAGTTGATTGTTCTGTAGATGTTTGATTATTTATATAGTTGAAACTAGTCTAATCTTTATTTATATAGTTAATCATTTTGATTGTTAAAAAAATAAGGGTTTTAGATTTCTTGTATTTAGTAAGAAATGTTTAGCAATTTATTTTAGTGGTTAAATAATTATTTTATTTTAAAATAGATTTTTTTCATCATTAAGAAAGATCATTCATCATCTATTTCTATGAATTCATTAATCTTCCATTTAATCTTAACAAATTATTTTAACATCTATTTAACTCTAGAAACACAAGAGCAAAATTATTGAACTTATGAATTTTAAAGTGTTTGTATAACAAAATAGTATTAGAATTTGCTATAGTGACTATAAATATTGTATTGTCCTTCATATGTATTATAAGAATGATCTTATTGTAATGTCTAACATTTTTCGTCAAAACAAGACATTGAAATAAAGATTTTAAACCATATTTTCATCTTCTCACACATATATCATTTAAACTAGATTTAGAATTTGAAGATGATGTCAACTAGTGATTTTGAGATTTCACGTGTGAATTTTACTTCTTTTTTTCATTTTAAGAAATGATTCATGTATTTTGTTATTTAACTTTTAATAAATTATTTTTACTTGCCATTATCTAATGCATAGATATTTTTTCATAATTAATTGTCACAATTTTTTTAAGAAATTTTTGAAGTAAGATTGAGTGTAATTTAGACATAGGTTTACACTATACAACACAACTTCTTTTTTTTTATATTAAAAGTAGTGGAAAGGGCCCCTTAACCCGAAAGTAAAAGCTAGAAAAAGGGAGAAACAAAGGCCAACCAGGACCAACTACTAGAAACTAGCAAAAGTAAACAAATGGACCTCATACATTGACCAAAAAAATGAAAGTAGGCATGTAGACTAGAACAACAACAAAATGAGAGAGACAACAAAGTAAAATCGTGACCTTTAGAGGAGGAAATGAGATCCAAATTAGCCTTTAGCAGGTCCATGACTGCTCTTCAACCCTTCGCACTAACATAGTCAAACACCAAGGTCGTCTGAGTCATCTCCTCCAAATCTCACCTAATTTTCCTCTTATTTTTCTTATTTTTGACTTAGTAGACACTATTTTGAAGATGGCATGTTGCATGATCCTCTCCAAAAATGTAGTGATTTTACCAACAACTTCCTCAAGGACCTCAATCCTATTTTTAATATTCTTGCCATCACCTTCAAGATCATCCTTCAGGGAGAAACTAGGCCTTTCTTACACTTTATCATTTGTATTTTGTTTTAAATCATTATGTATATCATCCAAGTTTTCAATTTCTTCATCCTCAACATTGAGGTTTTTATTGCTGACATCCTCCTCCTAATCAGGTTCATTTGAATCCTCTTTATACTTTTCACCTGAGATTTCCTCCTCACTATTGTTCTCCTTCTCCTCCTCATCACTAAAATGCTCTTCTTCATCCTCCATTGCGACATTGTCTTGATTATCTTCCTCACAATCAAGAAGGAAATAATTAGCCAATTCAGCCAAACCCTCAACATCAAGCTCTAACCTTTTCCCTTTAGTCTCTTTCCCTTTATTCTTATAGCTTACACTAGCCAATCTAGCAAAGCATCTTTGATCATACTAACTACTATTCAGACCAACCCAACAAGGCTCCAGGTTGTCTCCAATATCAATTGTAATAAAGTTGGAGGGCTCCACCTTCTAATTTTTCACACTCTTAAGAGGTGGGTGAGCAATTATTTTTCAGGGATAGCAGTCTCTTTTGCTATGAATAGCCACGGTCCACAAGAAGAAATTAATTTTGGGGATAAGATTAGGGATTCATACCTATTTCTAGTCAAAGTTGCTTTGTGGAATACAAGATTGCTCCATCATATGGTAAGTATATGTGACTAAAAAAATTCTAGAAGGATTGCTACTCCAAATCTAAGTATCCCTTTTATTTTAGGAAAAAGTACAATCCCTAATTTTCTTCCTCAAATTCAACAATTTTACTTCCTCATTTGGCTAGCAGCCACCCCTTGTTTGTCTTCCTATAGCTACTTTATCTTTGAAATTATTCCATTTCACCGTACCACCACTCTATTTAATATAATTGTTGAGGGACTCACATAGGCTTGGATAAGCTTAAATTTGATGTTATTAAATTGATTTAGTGGAGAGAGGGTAGGGCCTTTAGACCAAATATCATCCCAAAACAAAGTATTCAAACCATTTCCAATCCTTATTCTAGTCACTTGCTTAAGGATGCTTGTTACTTTTACTAGGTTATTCCAAATAACTAAACCAAATGGAAATTTAGGTCCAATGAAGTTCTTTTGATTCTCATTAGAAAAGCATTTTTCTTTCAATATAGCAGCCTAGTCTTTTTCTTCAATCAAGATGAATCAACCAATTTTAGAAACACTTTATTGAAAATTTTCAGTCTTATGATACCCATACCCCTATTGTTCATAGACATGTATACTTTCTCCCATAACACCAAGGAAATGAAAGAATTTTCCTTTGTTCTCGTCCATAGGAAGTTCCTTTGGATTTGTTCAATTTTGCAAGCTATATAAGCAAGAACCTTAAACAAGAAGAGGAAATAAACATGAATATTTTGCAGGGAGGCTTTAAGAAGTTGAAGCTTTCAAGCCTAGCTTGGAAACTTACACTTCTATCCAATAAGTTTCTTTTGAATTTGTTCTATTATACCATTTTGGTAAGAATTTGGAGGCTTCTTAGTAGTAAGAAGTAGACCAAGGTAAGAAGCTGGGAGAGGAGCAACATGACATCCTAGAATCCTAATTACCCTCTCTTTATTTTTTTGGTCATTATTAAAGAAGTGTAGCTTTCACTTAGTAAAATTGATAAATTGGCCTAAGGCTTGAGCATAATCATCCAACATCTTATTTCAACAAGAAAATAATGTATCCACTACACATTAAAGCTACTTCCTTTCTCCCACTTGCATACCACTAAGAAGTTGTAGAATTCCCCTGCCAAGAATATTTCTATTTTGTATATGAATTATCTTATTTTCTTGTTGAAATAAGGGCATCAATACCTAGTGCATACATTATTTTTTGATTTATTATCTATTTCACCATTTTTATATGTGTGTGAAATAAAGGCCTTGATGATTACTCAAAATATAGGCTCACTTAGAAATAAAAAATAAATACAATAATCAAATTAAATATGCTCAAATTTATACTTGTTGTAAAGCTTATTTCAAGTCTTATGACCCTATAAATTATCTTCTCTAATCAATTATATTTAATGTTCCAGTAAGAAGTTTTAAACTAAAAATTATAAGAAAATAATGAGATATCCAAGGTGAAGGGCGCATGCAAGGGCCTTCTTTTATATGTCCATTCATTTGAAGGCCATTGGATGACCACCAAAAATATTTAAAAAATGAATTTCAAAGACCATTAAATAAAGATCATGAAGACTAAAACATTAACAAAAATATGATCAATTAATTTTATTTTTTTCTTTCGTAAGCTATAACTAGGGTTGCTCCATATATTGATTAGAAAAAAGATTCATACATTACATTCTTTACAAGATATAGGTTTATCTATCTTGTTATTGTTCTACCATTTCTATATATACTACCTATTCCATTCTATTCCATTTACTACTCTAGGGTATGCAGACCAAAGGTATTAAAAAGTATACAAAATTATTTACACATTTTATAGGCTATTAATTAGACTCTTCCTCGTAGTTGATTAACTAGTCAATCCATTCAATCACGAATTTGGGGTCCAAATTGGTGATCTATTTTAGGAAAGAGCACCCCTTATCTACTTTTTCCTATGACTCATGAGGGTTGTTGCTCAAAAATTTCCCAGAAAGGGTCACCATCGCTCTATCGCACCATCCTCTTGCAAATGTTGGATGTATACCGAGAGTGGGATGACCACACCTGGTCTAGCCAGCTACAAGACCTCCTCCAAGCCCCTCAAGAAATCCTTATTCACCTTCTAGCCAAAGTTCTAACCATCTCCTTGGGCTCACCTAAATCAAGTAAAGAAGCGATGAATCTAGAGGATACATCTATGGTAACATGGTGCCTATTATCTGTTATCAAAAAGTCATATCCCAACAACTATTTAATCGTCATCATTATCAGGTCATAATGTGATTTAAATATCACCTTCAGCGTATGTTTTATTACTTCTCCCAAAATATCCATTTTCCATTTTGTGGAGACAAGATTAACTAGAGTATCCATTTTAGAGAGCTTTGTAAAGGAACTAGGAAAATGTAAATTCTTCATTTGTAGTTACCTTGCTACTTTGATAGATATGCCCATTTGGTTCAAGTAATTTGGTAGATGGGGATTTATCTTGAATAATGCCTTGACATCATTCCTAGCTTGTGAATTTAACTCAAACTCTTGCTAGTGATTTTCTTTTGTCGTTATCGTATCAAATTTGATATTACATGTGGCACTTTGATTATTAGAATATGCAAGTTTTATTTTCCATCATTCTCAAGGATATGATTTAACATGCCTTTATATTTCATGATTATTACTTTCCTTCAAAATATCTCCAAGTTTGGTACACTTATGAACACCATCTAGCACCACATTCACAAAATTATGTTTAGAGGTCCGAATAACTAAGAGGGGTGTTGAATTAGTTATCATAAAACATTTTTTTTTACTTTAATTAATTTAGAGCAATATTATATCATTCAGATAATAATCAAACAAATATGAACATGAAAGAACATAACAAAACCATGCACAATGAACACCAAAATTTACGTGGAAACCCAAGAAGGGAAAAACCATGGAGAATGCTAATTCTCAATTATAGAACACCTGTTAAGGTGATTTTTACAAAGGCTCACTGCAAAATTGCTCACTGCAGGTAAGGCTCACTGCTAGTGGGATCACTACCCAATTAATAAAAAAATATTTGATTACAAAATAGTCTCACTGGCACAAATGAACTACTAAATCTGCATCTATATATGCATGAAGTCAGTTCCTGTTTAGAGCACAATATCTATTTGCAACAGATCTAGTCAAGAATCTTCTACCCACCTTCTTAGCACAACCTCTACACTTCTGATTACTTCTTACTGACACCTTCCTTCCACTTCCTTCTCTATTTCTTGTCGCATAATCCTTCACACCCTTTTGTCTATTTGCACATACAACACTTCTTATTCAAAACCAAAGAGATGCTCAATATATATATGTATCCATAGAATAAAATAAGTCAGCCTAGCAAAAACATGTCAGATTGAAGAACAACCTTGATACATTCAATAAGGCTTGGCACACTAGCCCCAGACCCAAAGGATAGGTCACACATAAAGGTCTCCTAACCACGTTACCATGGGACCCATAAATAGGTCAGACATAAGATAGAATAATTACCAAAAGATAGCATGCATTGAATTACATAAAATATATTTTGGAGAAAATGGGAATGCCACAACCAAGACCAAATCTTGATTTCCATCAATTTCAGTACCAACTAGAGAAACACAATTAGACATACCAAAACTTGTAACATGCTACATGAATGTCCAGATAGCAAGGATACTTAGAATAATCTTTGGGCACAAGAACCAATATCAAAATATTAGTCTTTATTATTATGCATTAACTATCATCCACGGATGTCCCAAAAAGAAGTTTTGCCATATCTAGATCAAGGATAACATCCACACTACACAAAATCATAGCACTCGATAGGATAGATCATTTTTTTATATCAACCAGAGCACAACCTTCTAGATGCCAGGTTTTGACATCAATGACAACAATGCTAAATCATCTCAACAACTTCTCAACAATCCCCCCTTTTGGCATTGATGGTAAAACAACAAAAACTCAAAAACACAAAAAATGCAAAAAAAAAACTCCAAGCACTCCCCCTTTGTCAAGCAAATCAATTCCTCTTTTTGTTTTTTGTTTTTCCAAATTTCTCCCCCATTTTTACATTAAAGGAAAAGGGAAAAATAAGAACATTCAGAAGATCAAGTAAAAATAACACTTTTCACACAAATTTTTTTCTTGTACCTTTCTCTTATAGTTGGAAGAATCCTCTTCCAAGCTTGCAAAGTAGAAACCATTCTGGCACACATACCATTGAGTAGAGCCAATAGCTCAAATGATGACGACCATTCCAAAGACAGGCACTAAAGTTCACAATCCTCTGCATCAAAAAGTATCCTAGAGAGATGATCCAACCAAACCTCAACAATTTCTTTGATCAACTAGAAAGTTTTAACAAAATCTTCCCTCTATCACTAAGTAGACAATAAATTAGCTTGCAACTCACCAACTCTTATTCTTTGTTTTCTATTTTTATCTTTGAATAACTCAAAAAACTTCCTAGTATCGTTCAATTTAGGTTCAATAGCTTCAATTCTGCTTCTAAAGTTTTCAATAGTAGTAGCACACCATAGACAGTACCTATAGATGTCAAACATCTCCTTAATGCATTCTCTTGTCTCACCAATGTGTTTGGATAACTTTTGTTTGTCTTTCACACACCTTCTTTCAATCATAGCTTGGGTCTTATGTCGTTTAGATCCTTCCCACAATAACCTTTTTTCAACAACTTCTACCAAATCACCTGGTAACGAGTCAGAAAAAATTGAAACAATAATACTCTTTTTTGAGCAGATAATCAACAAAAGCATCTTCAATTCTAGGCCTATTGTCAGAAGAGAAGGCATAACAAATTTCACCAATTTTTTCATATCACCTTCAACCAACACCAAAAGAATTTTATCTAGATTGAAAGAGTTAGATTGAGTTAGAGAATCTTCTTCCTTCTCCTTCTCTTCTGAGACAATGACAACCTCCAACTCCTACTTATCGGAGGAGGAACCCTCCTCAAACTAACTAATAGGTATAACACTAGACACTATCACACTAGAGAATAGATCCATCTGCAAGGATGAGAAATAAACTTTGCATGCATTTTATTTATCTTTCATACATTCCAAATATCTATAAACTTTCTTTTTGATAGGAATGCTAGACTTCCACTTAATATTCTCTTTTGATGGTAGCAAACTCAGAAAGTAAAATACTAAACATATGAGAAGAGACCCAAACCTGAAGGAATAAATTTCAACCAAATACATTCTAAAATTCCCAATTAATTAGGTTTTCCATTATTAGGCTACACAGGTCAAACTATTTATTTTCCTTCACCATCTTATGTGTAAGATACATTACAATAGCCGAAGTAGAACCTTCACGATTCAAAAATAGATTTTGTAAGTGATACCGTAAGACACATACCTTACTACAAGATTGACAATGGTATTTAGTAGTAGATCTCAAGGATCTTTTTTGATACCAGTAAGTTCCTCCACTTCTCTATATTTCACCATTTTCTTCCCAAGGAGGTCACCAACAGTAAACAATCCAGTAATACCTTCAATGGATTCCTTAGTAATTGGATAAGGTTTGTCCAAAATGATGTTGTCCCCCTTGAATTGACTCAACAATAACAAGATAGAATCTTTTTCAACAATCTATGGGAATTATCCCCATAAATCCATTTCTAGGTGAACCAAATATTTTGAGGTTAGGGAATGCTATGTCTCTTGTGCTTAATTAGGGTCTCTCACCTAACGGAAAGAGATAGATCCCACACCAAAAATCTAGGATGGTTCACTAAATCTAAGATTGTATGATGAAATTATGTCTAAGTTCAATGATTGAAATATACAAAACTAATGAGAGCTATTGATTATTGAATGGAAACTATAGAATTCCACTTCTTTGAAAACACATTGTGTTATGTAGAAATGAACTAGAAATGTGAACAAAACTAAACAAAAAAGGATGAAACTGAAAGTGTGCACCTAAGACTTTGCATGGAGACTAAAAATGACATCTGAAATGTCATTGATCCTAATTTTTAGGTCTTGTGGGACTCATTCTCCATTCTAGGCGAATTAGTCCCAGTTTTGTGAAATTGTCCCAAAACCCATTTTGGACAAATGGGTGTCTAAAAATGCAGAAAACTAAAAATAGGCATGGAAGTGGGACTCATTCACCACCCATGGAGAATGAGTCCACTTTTGAAATTTTGAATATTCAAAGGTGGAAATATGAGCTTTTGATTTGCACTTTCTGCTTCTCCAAGTGTCTCGTTCTGAAACCATCAGATTTAGGCCTGAAAATGACTTTTTGTAGGTACTTTGACTTGGTCAATGAAGAGATGACTTGAAAAAATTTGCAACTTGATCTTCAATGATTTCTAAGCCTCCAAAATATCTAAATCTACAAACACACAAGAAGAGAAGAAGAAATGTTGAATGTTAGGGCATGGGGGTTTGCCTTGCTCAACCCCCTTTTAGGTAATTAAACCAAAATAATGAAAGAATGTAATGAAGCATGCAATAATGGATTCAATACCTTTCCATGATGTTTTATCTCTAATTTTTGCAACAAAACATGAAAAATCTACCCTTGAATGTCTAAAAATTACTATCTTAATGACTTGAAATGATCAAACCCTAACTTGCTTGACTTGAGATGGAAGAATGATAGATGAATAGTGAAGAATGGTTATGATTTAGGGTTTAGAGAGTTTATTTTATAGGAAGTTCACCTAATTATCTCATAAATTGGATCCCTAAGGCTGACATGAACTAATATTAAACTTAAATTCCAAAATTTCCTCCTCAAAACTCAAATTTGACCCAAATGGAACTCATTCGCCACCTTGGAAAAATCTGTCCCACCTGGAAGGGACTCATTCACCACAAGTGGTGAATTAGTCCCTTCAGGGCCCATTTGATAGTTGGGTTCTTAGGAGATAAGAAGATAATGCTTATATGAATGTCTATGTCAGTTATTTCATCAAATATTACCTCGAGATGCACAATATGGGTTAATAAGGGCCTATTAGTGATGATGTAAAGTTAAATTAGGGCTTGTGACACATAATTCAATGTGAAAGTGTGATTAAATGCACTTTACAAAACTAAAATGAGCTCCACACAGCCTAGAAAAGCACAAGAACTAATGTGAATATGTAAAACACATTACAACACTAGGTTAAAGTTAAGTTTATTTTACAAGCCTTCTAGATTAATGTGAGGATGTATTTAAATACATTTTATAATGTTGAATTAGGGGAAAATAGGTTTATTAAGTCTAGAAAAGTGTGAAAGTATTTTACAACACTTTACAACACCTTTTCAAGACATCAATAAAAGCATGTTATTCAATTTGCAAGGGTTCAAGACCTACTGTGGATGCATAAAATGCCTCACAACACTTAAATCAAGGCCTCATTAAGTCCAATTTATCATGAATTATTCCCATGTCAAGCAAGTTGCCTTTTTTCTATAGTACATTTAGTCCCTACTTTAGTGAGAGGATGAACTTGCTTCAAACTCACACTATAGTAGGCATTGAAGAGAGAGATCCAAGTGTATAGATGTGGATGACAAATAATGACAAAGATAAAGAAGGCATTCAAGTCCCCAGGATCCAACATCTTAAGTCAAACCATCAAGATACATAATTAGGAAATGGAAAGAACTAGGAGGAAAAGGATGAAAATGAAAAGGTGGATCAAGCTTCGATCGTTTGTTCAACTAGTTGTGGATTAGATCTAGGTTGTTTATCCAAAACTTAGGAAAATGCATACTCACTCTAGTGCGACAGAACTCACGGCTTCCCACCACGTGAGAAGGCCCAAAAGTGAAGAAACATATGCTCGGTTGCTATGGGGTAAGTCGTGCCTCAAAATGGGCTTCCCGCTAAACTATACCAAAGTTATACCTCTCGATAACTTTAATAAGGTGCCACAAAAGAAAATGATTTTTGAGCTCTATGAAGTAAGCAAAACTTCATACGCTTGAAACTCATAGACATTGTTAATGCAAAATAGTGCAAGGAATGTTCAAAGGGATTTTTCTTAGTTCATGCAAGGTCTCATCTTAGGGAACATTGTGCCAAATGCTTCCAAGAGAGGAAAAGTGCAAATGGTATCATCGTTTTTCCAAGAGAGGAAAAGTTCATTGTCTCATCCTGGGGAACATTGTGCCAAATGTGTCCAAGAGAGGGAATCGTGTGAAAAGGAAAAGAATATAATGAAATGTGAGTGGTGATGTATGCCCCCCACTTTAAAGAAGTTGTGAGCACCAATACTATGAGCAATTTCTTTAAAGTATATAGGAGGAGGGAAAATCTATCAAATGAAAATCATTGGTGTCTTGTGAGATTAAATTGACATTAAGTGAAGAGCTCATTGTTTGTTTCATGCTTTGGAAAGGAGAACTTTCAAGACCACTAGTGTCGATCAGTTTAGGGTGTACAATGGTTAAAGTTGTCCTAGAAGGATGTTTTGTGATATTATTGATGTTGAGGGAAGGCTTGATTACTTCTATTGGAGGACAATAACCAAGACCATGAGTTGTTCCTTTCATGTTAGGATTGATGGGGACACTAATACCTTTCTCTCTAGCACCACATCCTTTTCCACTATAGCCAACTTGTTTCATAAGTTCATAACCTTTTCCATAAATCTTTTTCATTGCTTTTGAATTAGGTGTCTAGTCGTTGCTATGTTCAAAAAAGATTGTTGTGTAGTTTTCTTCTTTGTCTAAAGTGGTTGAGGTGGATGCTTTCAAAGGGTCATCTACTTTTTCATTTTCCCTATTTGAATATTTGTGTATGATCCTGTACTCACCCATGAAGTCATGTTGAAAATCCAAGGAACCCCAATCATCATCTAATAGCTTCGTGTGTTGTTTAAGTTGTTCATTTTCATTTTGGTGTACAGGTTCCACTAGTGTAGTTGATGTTGATGTGTTTAAGGAATTTTCTTTGTTTTTCTCAAGTTGTAAGACACTATCAGGTTCAAGATCCACGTCAAGTATGTGAACTGTGTTATTGTAGATGTATTTCATTTTGCAATGAAGAGTGAAAGGCACACCTTTCATTGTATGAATCCACTGTCTGCCTAAGATAAGATTGTATGAAAGTTCATAAGGCATAACATGGATTGGTGTATTCAAGGTGGTCACTCCAATGGTAACAGGAATAATGATTATCCCTAGCGATTTATTTTCGACATTGTCAAATCCTTTAATAAAAAAATAATCAGGTCGAATGGTTGATTGATCAATGCCAAGCCTATCCAAAAGGGCCACACTACACACATTAAGGGAAGAACTGGTATCTACAAGAGTTCTCTTTATCCCTTTTCATTTGTATTGTGCTATGATTATGAAAGGTTCTTTTTTTTGCATGTCCAAAGAGGGTAGTTTATTTTGGTGGAAAACAATGTCAACATTTAGTCCTTGAATCATTGTTGCTATATCAGTTGGTGGTATATTAGAAGGTACAAGAACTTGTTGTAAGGCTATTTGGATCATGTTGTGATAGTGAGGGGAGGCTTGAATAAGGTCCCACAATGATATCTTAGCAAGAGTATTCTTAAGTTGCTTGACAAGATCATATTCCTTGTGGCCTAGCAAGAAAGGATTAGGTGGGATAGGATTAGGCAATGGTAATGGTGTCGAGGTTGGTTTTTGTGGTTGTGGATTATTTCTAGTGTTATATGTATGAGCAATGGTATTATGACTCAATTGCTACAACATATTATTTTGAGGTGGGTAGAGGGTGCATTCAGGTTTGTGTTGAGTTTTTTTGTGTGAAGGAGGATAAAGGATGAGTTGAGGTTGAATAATATTAACAGATCCCTTGGTGAATGAGAATCTGCATTGTCTTTGAAGGGCATAATATCATTACTGTCAATGTTATCTTTTTCTTGGATCATAATATCCTCCCTAGAAGGAGATTTCTTAGGAGAACAACAAACCACATGTTCTTGATAATTAAGGTTTGGTTCATCCAAACTAACTTCATCGCAACTAAGGGAGATATTAATGGTTGAATGTGTTTGATTATTGATAGTGGGGAGATTAGAGGAAGACTCTATTTGATCATTTGTCATCTGTAAGGTATCATTCTTTTGTTCCATATTATCTACCATACTAGGAGAGCTTGTAATATGTTCATTTAAGGTTGAAATTTGTAAAGTAGTTTCA
>VDFB02323560.1:0-60550 GCA_007258455.2 Sequoia sempervirens
CCACCCTCTTCGGACCTCTCCCACTCTCTCCCAGCCCTCTTACCCCTCCTCCACCTTTTCCCACCCCACACTTTCCCACCCCTTCCCTACCTATCCCTCTCCAATCCTCTCCCACCCTCTCCCACTCTCTCCAACCCTCTCTTACCCTCTCCCACCTTTTCCCACCCTTTTCCACCTTCCCTACCCTCTCCCACTCTCTCCAATCCTCTCCCACCCTCTACCACCCTCTCCAACACTCTCCCGACCTCTCTCACCCTTCCCCACCCTTTTCCACCTTCCCTACCCTCTCCGACCCTTTCCCACCTTTGTTGCTAGTAATGCTCTTTGGAAAATGTGAAAAGGAAGACATAACGCATGCGCATTATAACGCGCTCGTGTTATATCTTGATTTGGAAATCCCCAAGCCTTAGCTTTGGTATTTGCCTTGGAATACCAACCCAAAGGCTTGGAGGGCATTCCCAAAGACCAGAGACGTGTTTTTTTCCAAATTCAACAAATTTTCACATAATCGGGTTCGTGCTCACCATCAAGATTGCATCTGGTTCAATATCAAGAAAATCGAAGACATGGGTAATGTTAGGTTCTTTATTAGCTTTCCAACGATGTAATTTTTTTCACTTTCTAACAATGTTAAACTTTTCATCCATAATTTCTTTTGATTGTATGTCCGTTTTTCTTCAAAAGCAGTGTTTGGTATTTTTTGCTATAAATTAACCGTTCATCGAAATTTGAAATAAATTATATTTTTAGAAACTAGAATCCATTCTAAAAAAAAAAAAAATTTAGAAAAATCTTTTAGTTTCAAAAAATTTGAGGGGGAGCACAGCCAAAATTCTGCTTTTTAGGAAGTGCCCACTTAGAAAATTAATAAAAAATCAAATTATCATTAAAAAATTATTAGAAAATATCTAGTCCTTACTACATACTATTATCTAACTTCTGACTAGAGCGATTTTAAAAATACTAAAAAAAAGTCCACCGTGCTCGTGTCACACAAGAGTTGCTATGTTATGTTTTTTCTGACAAAAACAACAACAATTTGTGTGTGTCCCTCTTTTGAACCCCTTAATCTCAACCATTTTCAAAATAAATTAGTAGTTTAGAAAGTAGACTCGAAGCACTGCGGTCCTTCTTTCTGTTCCATCAAAAAAATTTGAGTGTAGCTATCCTCAATTTCACGTCCAAGGTCAGTATTTCCTGATTTCAGAAAAAAAGTGGCCACTTAAGCCCCTTTTTTGGGAACCATCTTGGTGCACTTACCCCATAGTGAGTATGCATTTTTGGACAAACAACCTAGATATAATCCACATCATGTCAGAAAAATGGTCAAAGCATTTTTGGACAAACAACCTATATATAATCCACATCATGTTGGAAAAATGGTCAAAGCTTGATCCACCTTTTTAATTTTGCTTATTCCTTTTCTTCCTTTAGTTATTGTCATTGCATGTTCACGTATCTTGTTTTGCTACAAATATTTCACCTTGTGTGTGTCCTATTGTGCTTATGTTAGTTTCACATAGGATCTTGGATCTTGGGGGCTTGACCACCTCCATCTTTTTTATCCTAGACCATTCACACTTGATATGGGAATAATTGATGATAAATTGGACTTAATATTGCCTTGGTATAGATTTTTGAGGTGTTCTAAACATCCACATTAGGTTTTGGGCCCTTGAAAATTGAATAAAATGCATGTCTTGTAAAGGTGTTGTAAAATGTTGTAAATGACTTTCACACTTTTCTAGAGTTTAATTAAGTATTTAAGTCTAATGGACCTATTTTTCCTTAATTCAATAATGTAAAATGTATTTAATTATATTTTCACATTAATCTAGAAAGCTTGTAAATTAAACCTGGTTTTAATCTAGTGTTGTAATGTGTCTTACACATTCACATTGGATCTTGCGCCTTTCTAGGCTAAGTGGGCCTCATTTTAATATTATATATTGTATATAATCAATTTCACATTGAACTTTGTATCCATAGCCCTAATTACCCTTTATATCATCATTAACAGGCCCCTATGACCCCATATTGTAAATCTAGAGGCTTATTTTGATCAGAAACTCAACTAGATCAACATATAAACCTAATTTCTTCACTTCCTGACATCCCAGTTGGCAAAATGGCCCATGTGGGACCAATTTTCTAGTTTGGGTGAATGAGTCCCATCTAGGTGGGACCTATTCACCTAGGATGGAGAATGAGTTCCATTTGGGCCATTTTTGCAGTTCAAGTGGAAAAAATTAGGTTTTAAGTTTAATTTTCACCAATGTTGACCTTGGGGATCAAATTAACGAGCATTTGAATGGATTTCCTATATAAATAATCTCTCAAATTATTATTTATAAAGCATTCATATTATCAAGTCAAGCAAGCTAGGGTTAGGTATTTTCAAGACTTCAAAAGATCAATTCCAAGGCATTCAAGGGAAGATTCATCCATTGTTGCAATAATTCAAGATCAATCATCATGGAAAGTTACTAATTGTATTACTTCATGTTCATGCTTCACTATCTCTTTTCTTAATTTTGGTTTAATTATCTAAAAGGGTTTTGACCTGAGAAAACCCCTATTCCTCTAACAATTAAGTTTTCCTCTCTTTAATTTGTGATTATAGGTTTGTAGATTGAAAAAATGGATTGAAATCCTTCAAGAGTTCTAAAATGATAAAGTTGTAAATGTTGTCAAAGTTGTAATGAAAAGTTGTCAAAACTCACGAAAAACTCATATCTAGGAAAAATATCCATCCAATCTACATGAAATAAGTGGGAAAGTGTTTATTTCATCCATCTTCAGAGGCTTGCAATGTTTTAGTTCAATATTTTTCCCCTAGGATATTTTTCAACAAAACATGACTCATCCCCTAGTAGTGGCGAATGATTCCCATTGTAATTGTTTTTTGGATATCTTTGCAAATTCAGATACCCTTTTGGCTGAAACTTGTTTTGAGACAATTTTCCAGAACTAGGATTGATTCACCCAAAATGGCGAATGAGTCCCACCAGGCCTAAAAAGCAACAATTTTGGAATTTTAGAGATATTTCAAACTTTCAAAACATTTCCAGGTGCACACTTTTTATTTAATAACTTTCTATTTTGCTTTATTTTCATTTCTAAGTCATTTTCTAGGTCACTTAGCATATGTTTGCATTTCACATTGTGTTTTCTAACATTTCATGTTTTCCATGTTTACACTTGGTGGTGAACCCTTATTTGCTATTATTATTTCCCTGTAACCTTCCCTTTGTCAGATTTTAGTCTTCTTTGCATTGGAATCTCAAGGGTTTATTCTTGAGTGAAGTATAAGGTTTTTGTATCTCTCTCCATTTAGGTCCAAAACCCTAGAAGTCTAAGAGAGCTCCACATACAAAAATAATTGTTTTAGTTAGTCCGTTCAATTGTTCAACTATTTTTCTTCTTATTCAGTTCAACCGGTTTTCTTCTCAACTGCTTCACTTCCTTCATTTTGATATATGTTAATGTATTGCTCAAATTAAAGACAATTAGTGTTTTTTCCATTTGTCCTTCATTCCTTACATGATTTCTCTCAAGGAACCTACACTTAAGAATTCCTACATAGAAAACCCATAAGATTTTTCTCCCAATGGAGTTAATTAATGTTGAACACTCAGAATATTGAGAGGGGGCATGAATCAATATTCCATGAAATAATTTAGCTATTAACCATCTAATTATTAGAACACATCTAACTGCAATTGTAAGTAAAGATATGGAAGAGATCATAACACAACACAACACATAAACACTAGGATTTTTACATGGAAAACCAAAAATGGGAAAAACCACAGTGAGGATTAGCTCACAATATATTATAACCAAGGTCATAAGATATTACAAGGACACACTACCATGACACACTATCATTGAAAGGCTCATAGCCTAAATTGATTACAAAAAGGAGTGTGACTCACTACCAAAATCAAACTGAAGGAGTGCACCTTTCTTGTATTGATTTCAATTCCAATTAAGCTCGAGATACAAAATCCTACATAGGTTGGTAGGTTCACAACATACACTATAGTCCTTCCTTGATACAAAACTCATACATATCAGTTCACACGCTATTGCACATCACTTTCCGCACATTACACTCACATCTATCTTCATTACATAACTGTTTCATATATATATATGCTATTACATCCTTACACATCACTTAGGTTAGCCTGATAAGATGTATACATACTTAATTTCAAAAATAGCTTGTCGGCTCAAAATAACTTCTTTCACACTCAAAGCAAAATGTGAACGGAAAAAAATAGGCTGGCTCAGACCTAAGAACAATCTCTTTAACATCTACAAAGCATATCTTCATACTACTTATCCATGTTGGCTAAAGGAGGATACAAAACTTGTATGTTGAACTTATGCTATTTAAATCTTTCATCCCATTCAACCAAAATTGCTGAAAATTGGTTAATAGGTGCATTTAATTGTCCTAAAAAACATATAAATCCACATAGTTCCATCTTCTAACATGAACAATTTTGGACCAAATTACTCGATCAACACTATTTACTGATTTAGACATAAATTTCACCAAACAACGTTGGCATCAATGACAACACACTGAAGGGTTTCTTCTTCATTATTCCAACAATGTCCCCCTTTGTCAATGATGGAAACATGTGCCAAAAATGAGTCTCCAAAAATTTAAAATTCTAAACCAAAACACCAAAACTATGCAATCTCCCCCTTTTAGATATACATCACAACTTAAACTTCAACTACACGAAAATTTCTCTCTATAAAGAACCTTGTCCCCCTTTTACATCAAGGACAAAAGGCACATCAAAATAAAATAAAATAATAGTAAGAACAAGAATTTTTTTTAACCAGAACTAGAGGAACCTTCTAATTCCTTGAGAATTGCTTCCCAAATAGGTTTTGCATTATCCTATATCCCCTTTTCTCTAATTAGCACTTTGTGCAAATATTATAGTTCAACTAGGCTCTCTTCACCTTCTTCCAGAATGGATGGATTTATATTTATCTTGTCAATTTTCTCTACATCTACCAGGTCACTTGAAACTAGTATATGTTTGGACTTCACCAAATCTCCAAGTTGTGCAAACCGCCTCATTGCATCCTCTTTTTTCCTTTGTAACGTGAAAAAATTGTTTTTCCTAAAATGTAAGTCTAGGAGGCATAATCTTTATCATCTATGTTTTTTAGAATTTAGAGGCATTGGCAAGTTGTGACACTATTGAGTTCATTAAGTCTTTAATACCTCGAGTGGCATTTGGCCACCACATGCAACACACAAAGAATATTTGGGCTTCCTCTTCACCTTCCTTAGCATCTTTTAAACATTTAGACACCATACTATGTGTGGTTGCACATTTTTCCTAATACCGATAACCTTTTCTCTAATAGCATCGTCTCAACCTCTTTTTTAGTTTTCTCCTTTAGACTAGAAGTGTATTATTTGAGTGAATTAACCAAGATCTTTAGATTCTCAATAGGAGCTAAGGAGTCATCAATTGTGGCATCAGGATTTGTATCCTATAATACCTTGATGTAATTATTTATTAGTTTAGTCCCTCTATATGAGTTTTGATAATTTCCTTTTTACTAGAGTGAAGAAAAGTACTTCAAATCTCTATCCTTTGATCCAGTGAGATCTTACTCAGATCCACATATCCTGGATGTGATGGGAGTTGGATCAACTGAGGTGGAAGCATATGTTGAATCCTTAATTTCCTTGATAGACAACCCTTAAGAGTGTTTCTAGATGGTTCTCTAGATGGCTTTTATGGCACAATAGTATTTGAAGATTCTTCTTCACTACTTCCAACCTTCATTTCTTCCTTATTTTCTTCTTTCTTTTCATCTTCTTTGTCTTCAAAGGGATTCTCTGAAGGTTTACCTTTGTTTTATTTCTCCTTCTTATCCTCATCATCCTTTCTATCATCACTCTTTTCATCATTTCTTTCTTCTCCATCATTTTTATTTTCTTCACCACTTTTTATGGTGTTCTCATGATGTTCTTGTGAATTGTCACTAGTATCATTGTTATACTGATCTTTAGTATGTTCTCTAGATGTATCCTTTGTATCTATTAGAGGAGTAGAAGTTTTCAAAGTTGCATTTAAATCACCAACCTTATCCAATGCAGGATGATCCTTTACTTTATGACATTATCAGGCTCTTGTGCTTGAGCTATATGAGATGAAAAACTAGTTCTCATCCCATAATTATTTTCCATTTCCCTTACTATATCAAGAGTCTCTTGCCTCAATTTTTTGGCAGTATCTTTCTCTTTAGTCATTAGAAGAGTGATTCTCTATTTGACCCTAAATAGCTTAGAACATTCATTTAACAAAGTAGCAACATATTCCTTAGATAAGGAGGATTAGTATGTGGTCAAGGAATTATATTTATTTTTTCATCAATACTTATAGCCACATGTCTTCTTTGTACTAGAGCTTCCCATATATTGTTAGTCACCTTCTTTCTTATATCTTCCATACAAATTAAAAATTTAACCATGTATTGAACAAAAGCATCTTCAATTTTTTCCTTATCTTCTTCATTAACTTCATCAAACAATTTAGCAGTAGCTAAGAGATCCTCAAATCCTCATATCCTATCATATTATTTAGTAAAGGATCTAATTTTAAAGGAGAGTGGTTTCTTACCAAAAGAGAGTTGGGATTTTCCTCCATAGGTTCAAAAGTGCCTTCTTCACCCTTCTTCTCATGCACATAAATTTTGTAAGAATTATTTTCTTCCTCTATCTCCTCCTCATCAGATGAGTCCACAACATTTTCTATTCTAGTCATCTATGAAATACCTTCATTGTTGGTGGATGTATTGGTTCTTCTATTCCTTTTCAATTGTTCTTCTTGCACAACATTAATCAGGCCCCATTTCTTGCTATCCTTTTATTTTATCCTTTTTATAGGGGTAGCAGAAGGTGTGAGATGGGGTATGTTCTTCCTTTTAGAAGCTCAGGTGTTAGGTCCAGTTGAAGTAGTTATATTAATTTTCATTGGAGTATTTTGTTCTTTCTTCTTCCCTTTCACCGCTATAGTTGCACCGGGTGTTGGGGTAGTAGTGGAGGATGATCTTCCTAATTTGCTAGGCCTAGAGGGTACTTTAGCATCTTTGGCCCTCTTTTCTGCTACAAGTTCCCTTAACCTCTCAACATAATCCTTAGAAAGTGAATGCATTTGGAAGTAGGCCTCAACATTCTTATTTACCCTTTTGGTTCTTTGGGGTGCTGAAGTCTCCAAATGCACTTTAGTAAACTTCTCTTTATATGGATCATACTGGGAAAAATTATGATCCTTAGGGATTTACAACAACATTTCAATAAGACACTCAACTATTTTCTCATCAATCTCATATAATAAATGCTCTATCCATAGAGTTCTAGGTTTTACATCTTCTATAATGCAGTCATCAGTGGATACCAGTAAGGTTATATCATGTGAATGTTTAGCTACCAAACTCTTTGGAATTCTTTCTCTTTCATGTATGTCATTCTGGAAAACTATGAAAAATGTAGTCAAGACATTGCCATGTGCCCTAAAATCTCCAATGTTACTCAAATATTCATAGATTTAGTGTGCTACCGGTCTGCTAGTATCCCATATTATGTTTTTCTTCCCAAGTAGCTCTCTTAGAAAGAAAAATAGAAAAAGTAATATCAGAGTTCTAAAATTGAATGGATATTTCTTTGACTTGGCCAGGCTTAAGTTATCCATAAGTTGTTGTTGGAGTAATTCACACAAATTGTAGTCTCTTCCATTTATCACCATGTCATGTGCAACATAAATTGGAGTTGTAGACATCTAAATGTAATTGTAAGTAAAGCTATGAAAGAGATTAGAACACTACACAACACATAAACACTAGGAATTTTATGCGGAAAACCCAAAATGGGAAAACCATGGTGAGGATTAGATCATAATATATTATAACAAGTGATAAGATATTACAAGGGCACATTGCTAGGCCACACTGTCCTTGAAAGGCTCATAACCTGAATTGATTACAAAATGGAGTGTGGCTCACTACCAAAATTGAACTGAAGGAGTACACCTTTCTTGTGCTGAGTTCAGTTCCAATTAAGCTCAGGAATACAAAATTCTACATAGGTTAGTAGGTTCAAAACATACACTATAGTTCTGCCTTGATATAAAATTCATACATATCAGTTCACACACTATTACACATCACTTGTCACACATTACACACACATCTATCTTTAGTACATAATTGTTTGATATATATGCTATTACATCCTAATACATCAATTAGATTGGCCTAATTCGATGTTTAAATACTTAATTTCAAAAATAACTTGTCATTGGCTCAACAAAACTTATTTCACGCTCAAACCAAAAATGTTCACGACATAAAATAGATTGGATCGAACCTAAGAAATATCTCTTTAACATTTGAAAAGCATATCTTCATACTACTTATCCATTTCGACTAAAAGAGGATACAAAACTTGTATGCCAAACTTTTTCTATTTAAATATTTCAACCCATTTAACCAAAATACTAAAAACTAGTTAATAGGTGCATTTAATAGTCTTGAAAAATATAGTAAAGCTGCATAGTTCCATCTTCTAACATGAAAAATTCCAGACCAAATTACCAAATCCACTATTTAATGGTTTAGAGAAAAATGTCACCAAACAATGTTGGCATCAATGGAAACACACCTGAGGGTTTCTTCTTCATTCTTCCAACAATTAAAATTTAGCATCTAATATTAACTTTCTTTCCAAACACACAGAGGTTCTATTCATATTAATATTCTCTTACATATGAAAGATGGGTTAGATAGGTTATTTCAAGAATATTGTTATCTGATATATCAAGCTCCAAGAATGGAGATCTAACATACCTATACATAATACTTGGAGCTTGATGAATATTCAAAATAGTGGTCTGCAGATCAATGAGATGATAAGGGGCTCCTCTTTAGAACTATAAGATATTTTAGAATTAGAAAAATAGCAAGGAATAAGCTTGGAATAAAAAACCATAATCTCCCTAGAAGGAAAGGATAAGTGATTCTTATGAAGAAACCAAACTTCATACTGTGTTTGATGATTTGTACTTCAATATTAGGTAAAAAGAACACATGTGAAGGTTGTAGAATAATTCATTACATTTGTTAGTTACATATCCTTCATAGCTACCAACATATTTCAAAAAACCTATTTTAAGGATATCGTACATGCTTGATGAACATCCATGCCCAAGTCTCATTTTCCCACAAAGATGGTTGTAAAAGGTCATAGATTCTAGATTTTTCCACACATCTATCCCTGTAGTAGCAAGCCCAACTTTGTTCTTCCTTTCACCCCTTTCTCTCATGTTTTCCTTCCAAAATAGAGCCTCTTCAGTGAATTCATTTAAATGGAAATATATTTATCTTTGCATTCATAAAAATCAGAGTTAGGCAACTTGACATAAAAATTTGAATAAGTTATCTATATTATTTCAAAAATATGTAACAATAGAATCTATAGAAAAATGAATGTAGTTTCTAAACTACTAGGTTTATTTTTAAAAAAATCTATTTGGTGAAAATTTGAAATTTCAATGCAATAGTACTTAAATTTTAGAGAAAAATAAAAGTTAGGTGTCTGTCTGACCACCCTAACCACAATAAAATGATAATTTATTTTATAAGATTTTAGATATAAGTAGAGGACTCAAGTCTTGATGTGATGCATGTTTTTTTATTATTTTTTTCCTAGTAAATAATTAATTATGAATTATTTTATTACAACTTTAAAAAAATATAAAAAATCATATGTTTGACCACTTTAACTTGGTCAAAACTTCATGAAATTTAATTTTTTTTTAGTCCTATAGTATACAAAGCATAGAATCTGGCACATATTTCAGATTCAAAAAATGTGATATTGTTTAAAAGCTACAGATGTTTTTCAATTAGCATATCAATCAGAACTTTAGTCGTAATTCAAATAGAAAATGAATAATAATTATTTATTAAATTCATAGTAAAGCATAATTTATATTGGTGGAAAGCTGAGAATCTTCTTTAAAAACCCTTTTTGTTTCATCAATTTTGGATTAAAAAAAATCATCAGCCACATACCCTACACATACCCATCATATCACCACTTTTTGGCCCATCATGATCCTACACATACCCATTTATTTTTCCAATAGAGGTAGTAAGTTTTCCAAGAAAGAAGCCTTTCCAAAAACACATAACTATCTCCAATTACAATTTAGGCAAGGATAATGTTGGCAATGACCATGGAATTTGGACTTACACCAAAAAATTGTATTTTCTTCAATGTTTCTAATTTATTTTTAATAAATCTATTTTTCCCACAATCTTGGTCTATCAGAGTCTAGAAGTCTCAAAGTGCAAGTGATAGCTTGCATTATCTTCCCTTTTCAAATAAAAATCTTTCCTTAGTACAATGAGGGGTTGCAAGAGTTTAAAGATTGTCATCTTCCATTTTTTTCCATGCACTTTTATTTTTAAGATTTGATGGTCAACCATGTCTCTTAATGGCATGAACATCCTTCTCTTGACTCACACCATTCCTTCAATTTATTTTTTTTCCATACCCTTTCCTTAGTTTGTCTTCCCGTCCTCTTTAAATATCACATTAATTGTTATTTATTTATCATTTTTTTATGGGTGATGTGAGGGATGTGAAAATTAACCCTTTAAGCTACTTTATTTCCTAATTTAGTGAGAAAATAAAGTTTTTGACTATGTGGATATACAATATGACATTGGAAGGTTGATTTGCATAGTCTTTGACTAATCGTGGTTGTAGAAATAATGTTAGATTGATCATACGAAAGAAAAGTTAGTTTCTTAGTCTTCAAAATGATAATAAATTTGTATGAAAAGTAGAAAACTGACAAAAAAAAGTACACCTAATGGATCTGCCAATCCACAGAGTAGTCCCACCAATCTATTATGTATTCACTTAAACCAAAACTTCACACAACCACTTATTTTTAGAGTGCACATGTTGATTCATAATGGGTTTTCCTAAATCCATAGCCTTGTTTATAGAAAATGTTTTCACTAATGTGTGAGCATGTTCGTTGATCTGCAGACCACTATTCTGAGTTTGGAAACATATTTGTTGATCCACACCTTCAACATGTGAAACACATAAACCAAAAAAAATCATTAGTCAACCCATGATGTGTGTCTCACCAGGGATGCTAGAAATATGTAAATAATTTTTTCCAATATGTCAATTTAAAACATTTAAACTCAACAACAAAAAGTCAAACGAAAACTTAGATTGGGATAAGGAAATGAAAATAAGCAAAAAAATTTACAATAAAAACTTATACTAGACTCCTTGTTGGATTTGATTTTCATGATCGATCAAGTTGATGTGTGCTTGAAATTTTTTGGTAGTATAACATCACTTTCATGAATTTGAGAGTGATGAAAATGTCTAAGTGTTGAAATATTAAATATATTTTGGAGGAATGAGATGGAGGGCCAAGATGAGAGGATGAGAAACATGTTGGAGATGGCTTGGGTTGTATCAAGCAAGGAATTGTGCCAAGTGGCATTATGAGATGGAGTGAAATGACATGTGGTACATGGGGATATCTTGAAATATATTTCATTAAGGAAATCCTTATCCTCTCCACTCAAATAGGTCAAGTGGAGAATTTAAAGTGAGAGGACGAGGTAGGTGAGGTGGGAACTTAGAGAGATTTATCGTACTTAATCAAGGACTAAGTATGTGCACATGACTAATGGTAGGATTAGATGATGGTTAGAGAGCTATATAAAGCGATAGAGAATTAGATATGTGAGAGAAATTGAAATTAAATAAAATTTATGTATTTAATTTTTAGAAGGAAAAAAGATGGAATAAAGAAAGGGATTAATTATTTACATTAATTTAGGAATTGGTTGTAGTAAGAGGAATTGGTTAAGGATGCAGTAGGAGGAATTGGTTTAGGATGAAGATTGGTATAGAAAAATATTATTTAATTAACATAGAGATAAAAAAGATGACGAATTAAGGTAAATTGACCAACTATAATGGTCAATTTTAGGTGTCTATAGATATTATTCTATTTAAAATTATGTTTTCAAGATAAAATATTTGATTCAATGACAAGTAGGATTTTTTAAGGTTTGAAGAAAACCAAAATTAAGCCACAAAGAATATAAGAATGTAAATGGGAAAATTATAAAAATATAGAATTTAGAAAATTTTAGAAAGTTAAGATTGAGGATGAAAAAAATATATAAATATTTAGTTACTTATTTATCTCAACAAGTTATTAAAAGAAATAGAAGACTAGAATTGTATTTTCCGAATCTTTAGCATTGTATTTCTATTTTTATTTGAAAACAAATTTGGTAGTTCTATCCTCATAAAATATAAGTCCATATTCAAACATCAAAGTCCATGGTATTTTACGTACAACTCTATAGAATTATATGGGTTGTAAAAGTCATCTAGTTAAACCTCTATATTTCTTAAGGGAGGCATACCATTTCTAGATATAAGTGCAATGGACATATCAACTCAACCAAAACAACACATATGAATAAGATTACAAATTTTATTAAGGGAACTAGAGAATGCGTTGCTTGCTCATCATTTTTCCATTTTTCATGTTTCAATTTTTTAACACTTTTATATAATAAATACTTTGTAGTGATAACTAGATATTAACAAGAGCTGCAGGACAGCGAAGTTCCTGCCAAAGGCAGAACAGTTTTGGTAATAATTGTTTTGCAAAACCAATTTGAAATAAAAATTAGGTTCAAATGGGACAAAAAGCCTCAGCAAAATGTTGATGTGGGTAGTCTATTTGAAATAAAAATCGGGTTCAAATGGGACAAAAAGCCTCAACAAAATGCTGATGTGGGTATGTAGACTAGGTGTTATATGAAGAAAATCTGACTCAGATCAAAGCAGACTGCTTTCAAGAATGTCAACTTGTACTATGGATTATAAATAGAACATTGATAAGAAGAAAGAGTTTATCTAAAGGTCAATGAAATGAAAACTCCTTGGAACATGAATTATGAAGTGATACAACTTTCTTATTAAATCTACATGATATAATGCGAAATTAAATATAAAAGGCATGAAAGGCAATAGCTATGTAAGGCTATGCAGGGCTCCTAATCTGTCATAGGCAAGGAATATGCTAGCAAATATCATCGAATTTAGCTTTACAATTGCCAACTACATGTGTTTGAAAGTTTCTAAAGCCTTCTCAACAAATCCTATTTTTGTATGCCCTGCAATCTTGACAATCCATGTGAGCATGTTTTTATAAGTGATTTTATCAAAATTAGAAAAATTAATTCAATAAATCAACCACTTTGGTAGTAAAGATTACGAAACTTTGAAAAAAAAAAAAAACCAACCACTCTTTATGTGCATGCAATCATATTGCAAAAAATATTATGATCCCAACAGAAAAAACCTTATGGGAAGCAAATATAACACAATATGTAATTCCACAAGTAGTACCACCACAAATAATTGTGTTCTAAACACATGAAAGTGCATAGAAATTGAGTGCAAATGTAATGATGCATCATTTAACTGATTATCAGATCCAACTATAAAGAATTGTGCATTTATAAAGAATTGTTTCTTGCTCTCATAAAATGCAATTCTATTCCATAGTACCTCTTCGCATTTTTGTCAGTTTATACTTTATATTTATCTTTGCAACTCAATTGGTTACTAAAAAACTTTCACAGAGGTTTTATTACTTGAGAAGCTGCTCAATAGTTCAAAGAGCCCAAAATGAATTAACATGAACCAATCAAAAGAATATTGAAACCTAAATTTTAACACTTTGGCAATGATTTTAAATCAAATGTGCCACTAGCTGGTCTTAAATGACTATGTATTCTTCAAAGTTTTGATGAGTCAATGGCTACAAATGGCCTCCATTGATAGAATCTTCATAGGATCATCACATGGTTTTCCAAATACTACTTTTGAAACAGGGATGGAACATTTCTGATAGCGAACACATACCTACAAAACAATAACATTACTATTTAGGTTTCTTGCTCTCCTTTCTGTGTGTTGTATAAATTTCTATCAAATTAAATAAAACAAGATATGCAAACCAATGGCATGCGATGTATATCATTAATTGTATACCAAAGAAAATTTTAAATGTAAACCAATAATATTTGCAAATATGTCCCCTCCTTTTCAAAACATGATATATATAATGTTACTGTCAAACCTTATAAAAAATGAGATGCAGATGTTCCATAAGATCCTTGTGGGTTTCCAAAGCTTCCAAACTTTATGGCTGATATATGCTGCCTCGAAGAAGATTGTAAGTTAACTAGTGAGAACATTTGATTCTAGTCTAATGTATTGAGGTCATGTATCTGACCCCAGTGAGGCAAAGGTTTCACCCACCCTATTGATTCAGTCGTACTAGCAGAGGCAATGGCTTCAGAGGTATTGGAGAAATTTGATAGATCCTTATGCAAGTTGCCTGGCAGCGCTACTTCACAATTAATTTCCACATTGTTATTTGTGATTGATATACATCTATTACTAAGAGTATTTTGATATTTTTGGCTTTGTGCACAATTACGTGTTCTTGTTTGTGTTAGCCAAGACTCCAAGTCTAGTTGTCAGTCTGTTACATTTGGGGTCTCTGTAAGTCAAAGGTGAAGACCAACCACAATTATAAATAGCAATATTAGAGAAAACATATGCCAAAAGGGAGGTATTCATGTCAAGAGTTACGTAACAACATATTACATGATGGATTTTGGTAACAGTGTAGTGCAGGTGTGGGTCGTGTGGCAGTGACTTGAATAGTGACAAGGTAGGAGCGACATCCATGAGATTAATCAACTTACAAGTAAGATAGAGTTAAGAGATGAGATCTAACAATGAGAATCACAATCATGCATAGAGGAAAATTAAAAAAGGTAAAGTTAGTCTCTTAGGTCATTTCCAGGGTAGATACCAAAGTTTATGAGACTCTGCTTGTAGAAGCCTACAAGATGATTCTTTTTCCATTTAACTTGTATACTGTTCAAACTAAACCTAAATACCGTAGCACCCTCTAGATTGGAACCTATGAATCCTCTATGAAGTACACAAGGCTTCACCATTAGGGCCACTCAAGCTTCACAGTATAATGATAATCAAATTGAAAACAAGGAAACACTATAGGCAATGATTCATCCAAGACAGTAATGACAAGGATAGACATTGCCATATCTAGCAATATCAATCCCTACCTAGAGATCTTATGTGCAAGAAATTAAACTTCATCTTTTCATTGGAGAATATATTCATCATTTCCATATAACCAAAAATTTAAAGCAACTTCATTAGGGGAATTTGAGATTAGATTTGTAGAACGTGGGGAAATGAATTTAATGTATTCGACGATGTTATACAACAAAAAAATTACATAGAGTTTGAGAGATGTGAGAAATTCTAACGGTGTAAACTATCAAAAGTAAAAGTACCCCTTGCCATTGCATTTTAGCCCTTAGTTTTCCAACTTGGTCTTGAATCTTGCTATGCAAAAAAAATTCTCCCTTTTGAGAGATTATGAATCATGATTTCTAGTGTGTTTTTGGTCATGGACTTACCATTTTGAGTTGACTCTTCCTTTTCCTTTTTGTGCTAATTGATATTGTGTTGTAGCATATGAGTTCATGCAGGAGATGAAATAGAGGAGAGATTTGAGCTAGTTAACCATGAGGTGAGTGTTAGCAAACTGTTGGTGCATGACTATTCTCCCTTTTGAGAGATTATGAATCATGATTTCTAGTGTGATTTTGGTCATGGACTTGTCATTTTGAGTTGACTCTTCCTTTTCCTTTTTGTGCTAATTGATATTATGTTGTAGCATATGAGTTCATGCAGGAGATGAAATAGAGGAGAGATTTGAGCTAGTTAACCATGAGGTGAGTGTTAGAAAACTATTGGTGCATGACTATGTTGCTAGTTCAGGTTTGGTTATATATATAAAGAAAGAATAGAGGAAAAATCTGAGCTAGCTAATTGTGAGATAAGTGTTGGTAAACTGTTGGTGCACAATTATGTTACCAGTTCAGATTTGGATGTGTATATATATAATATACATAATTTTCACAAAATGAATTGATAATGCAATGTCACTTGTTAGGAAATAATTTTTAAAGATAAGTCAAAATGTTTTGTACAGACATATTAAAGATTCAAAACACAAATGCATCCTTTTATTGCAACAACAGCCTCCCTAACACTGTAAATCAGTTAGTGTGTTGATGTAGATCTCAGCATTGGAAAGCTACAAATACAAAGCAATCTAGATTATGTAGCCATAAAACTAAACCAGCACATTCAAGACTAACTCTCTAAAGAATAGTGGAGTTATGAAAGAATCTGCAATGTGCTGCACTAATAGAGAACTTCTAGGGGTAACACAATTCGAAATAATAGAGCTAAAAAAAAAGGCTTTGGATTCTTTATTAGCTTTGATGCAAAAAGATGAAAAAAATGTCTATAGGCATAGTTTGGCATTTTATTCTGAAGGCTAGAATTTAACTGCGAAAAAAAGAAAACATCTTCCTCCATTCACATATCAACCAAAAAATTGTTAGACTTGAAAATTGGTACTATAGTTGGGTTATCAAGAGCTTATTTCTTCAAACTAGATTTATTGGCCCTTTGTATTAATATGAATGAAAATTTGGAAACAAAACTACACATGTAGAGAATTCAAATATGTGTAACATGTTGGAGTATAAACCTAATTGCTGCCATCACCTCCAGCCGATGCCCGTAATATTGCAACCAATAAAATAACCATTGCAATACCGCGGGATACTTCCATAATATTTTGTTTTATCTTTAACTGCTAGCTATTTTCACCATTTACCGCGCCGTCAACAAACCGCTGCCCGCGATATTGCAATATGGGTTTTACCCATTGCGATACCCCAGGGAACCATGTATTAAGCTGCCACCGCCAGAAAATTTTGGAGTACGGGAAAATTAATATTTAATTTTTAATTTTGATGTAAAGGACGTTTTATTAAATGTGTTTTGACTAGGAAATGTTAGTTAGGTAATTTGTAATAAATTTTTATTGGGCCCTCTCTTCTGTGAAAATCGTTCATGTGATTTTTACCTATATGTACATGTATATGTAAATTTTTTTTTAATGAATGAAGGAGAATGTGAAGATGAATGTGAGCATACAGAAAATTAACGAAACAAGCAGCAGCTCTGTGTTGAAGAAAATATATTTTTTAAGTTTTATTTTTACTGTGAAAATTCCTTTGCCTCTGGCCTCACGTGAAGGCCAAACATTATGTATGGAGTAAGTTTGATTTCCAGGTTTATGGAAACACCAAAAGACACCCATTGGAAAGCTGGGAAGAGAATTTTAAGGTATGTAAGTGGAACAAGGAATTTTGGCATTAAGTATTCAAGCTCATTCAAGCTCAGATGAGTTCAAACTCATAGGATACACAGACAGTGACTGTGCTGGCAACATTGATGACAGAAAAAGCAAGTCTAGTTATGTATTTAATTTTGGGACTGGAGTTGTCTCATGGTCTTCAAAGAAGCAGCCAATAGTCTGTCTTTCATCAGCTAAAGCAGAATATGTGGCAGCCACAAGTGCAGCATGCCGGGCAGTTTGGATGAGAAGAATTTTGAAAGAATTGCAAAATGAACAAATTGAGGCAACAAAAATTTACTATGATAATAATTTAGCCATAGCTCTCTCAAAAAATCCAGTCTTTCATAAGAGAAGCAAGCATATTGATACCAGGTATAATTTCATTAGGGAATTAATTAACAATGGTGACATATTTTTAGAGTTTTGCAAATCAGAAGAGCAAAGTGCAGATATTTTCACAAAGGCACTGGGAAGAGATAATTTTATTTTTCAAAGAAACATATTGGGCATGGTGGACAGCGCAATTAAGTTTATACTCCAACATAACAATAGAGAACGAGGCACTTTCAAGAATTAGCAAGCACTTAAATTTGAAACAAGTGACTGTAAAGTTTGTAGAGATTTAGTAATTGTGAAAGTCAAGGCTTTGATTCCCTAAATACCAACAATCAGTAAGAAAATAGTTTGAATGGTATGGACATGGAATCCAATGGATATAATAATGGTAAAATATGTGTAAGTAATAAAAGAGTGATTCTGTTTAATTTCTCACATTTAATTAAAACTGCTTACTAACACAGTGTTGGGACCAAGACTTATTCATCATTATAACCCTTTCAGAAACTTTTAATAATTATATATGAGAGTAAAAACCTAATATATTTAAAGTTTCCAACTACCCTCAAAGATATATTAAATTCTCTATGCAATTGAAAGTTGAACGAACCTTTCCACAATATGAGTCAAAAACTGAGTTTCTGCAGCATAACGGTCATGTTCTGTGCATGCCATCTCCACCATTTTACACCCTTGCTAAAAAGTAGATTTCATGACTTCCAACTTCCACAATGGATAAGGTTAAGAATTTAGCTTCCAAGAAAAATTGTGTCCACAATATTCAAAGAACCACATATTGTAATTTTCATCATTTTGAGTATAGTTTTCTTCAAAATATTTCAATTTAAAAGCTTTCCATGTTCTCTGAAAAGCACAGAAGCTAAAGGATTGATTGCCCTTACCTCAGATTCAAATATCGAGAGAAAATCATTGCACTTTTGTGCACAACTGCCATCTTTGCTAATACAAACTTTATAATAGACAAAGGGAAGACCTGCCCAATTGGCTTTGTTTCTCTCTGGTCCGAACATTGGATGAGTGCACAAAATTTCACATTTCTTAGGCAAAACCTGAGATAATAATTAGGTTTCAGGAAATATCAGATACTAGCATTTCTCAGGCAAAACCTGAGATAATAATTAGGTTTCAGGAAATATCAAATACTGGCAGAAAATGGAGAGATAACAAGAAATTTATAAGAACACCGTAATTTAAGTAATTACTACATGATTAAAAAAGTTCAAGCTATTCGCTTGACATTCTTGGAAAACAATACAAAATTTTTACATAAAAGATTTTACTTACCAGGATCAACTATAATAGCTGATATCAAAGGTCCATAGATTTCTTCTTGAGACTTACAACATGTTCCTTTACTAGCCCAAAAAAGTGTATCTCTAAGATATTATTTGTGATATTGATAGTGAAGTTCTTGACAACTACAAGATTTTCCCCTAGAGCTTCCTCAATTATATTAAAATCTTTCAATACATTCTTGCCCTGCATAATTGTTTATCAATTTGACCAAGCACAACTATTAGAATTATCCATTTTGTAGTGGTCTAAGACACTAAAATCAGATTGCAATCTTGGTGGAGACGCCTAAATACTGAAACAAACTGCTAGAGGAGAAGGATATCCCTGAATATAGACATCAAATATCCGGACTCTATTTGAATTTTGGGTAGCTGGAAGCTGTATCTTTGCAAAGTGTAGTGTTACATTGTATAGTCCATTTTGGAGGCGCAAGAAAATATTCGTTGTTAACTCCTTTGTTACAATCTCTATGACAATATTATTTATAATTCCTATTGACTTTAAAATGAAACTTAGCTATCCTTAACCTATGACTCATATTTTGATTACATTTTCTAATACAAATAACAAAAAAATTTACTTAACTGGGATCATATTAATTGTATTTGAGCATTTTGGGTTCATCACTAGGCAGGCAACTCAGTTGGCATCAACATGTCAAATATTCAGGAAAGATTAAAAACAACTGTTAATTCCTTGTGCTCACAGGCATGACAGGCAATGTGGAAAGCTCTCAATGATCATTTTCTCATGACCTAGAATTCATTAGTAATTCTACTTTAAAAATCCTTTTGTATTTTTTTACTCTTGTTGGATTCAATTGTTAGTTTTATGATGTCATGAAGCTAAGTGTTTAGTACCATAGCACCTGTAATTTAAAAGTGAGGCTTTCATATTGCTGTCGTAGGCAAAGGTGCTTCCTTAAGTTTTTCCTCATAACTTTTCAGTTTCATTATTTGATTTATTCCATCAGCTCAATTAATGTTTTCATCCTTGAAAATGATTTGGTTACAACATATATGGATTTCTTTTAATGCTTGTTGATTACTATTTATAACAACTTTAATACTGGAACAGATACATTCAGCTTATCAGCTCATGCTAATGGCTTTAGCGCAGGGTATATAAGTTCTTGTTTCTGAGCTTCTGTCATTCCCACAACTATTTTTGACATTATGTTGTCAATTGACACAATCTTATTGTTTGGAATATATTGTATGGCTATTCTCGGGCACACAATAATCCTTCAAGCTAGGGCATACCATTGATCCCCAGCAATGTAGAGCACACAAATGAAATGATACCCAAATCCCACATTATGGACTAGATTCCAGTTCACTTGACAGATGCATCAAAATTACAATGATGGCCCCAAGCCAACCATGAGAAACAGTTTCAAGGACTAAGCATACAATGAAGTTTCAAGAAAGGATGACCCACAGGTGGAGGTCTACAAGGTTAGATAATGAACCAAGAAAGGCTTATAGATAACATAGAATTATCTACAAGCTAGAAAAGATCTCATACCACCTATATTCAACACAAGAGCCATTATATTTCTAAAGAAAATCAAATCATCATGTGGTGAAATGCCAAAGTATTATTAAACACTTTAAAATATCTTATTATATATCTTTTCCCCAAAAACCTATTTATGCAGTTTGGTAATTTCAATCCCACTAATAGATTTCTTTTGATAAGAGAAAAAAAAAAATCAAATAATCTAAACTTGACTGTGCATTCTTGGTTGAAGATTTTAACTAGAAACATAAGATAACCATCAGCAACAAAAGAACTTATTTGAAGAGCCTAATGGAAGCAACTGATTAAAGCTAGTTCAATCCCCAGCTACTAGGACAAAACATGAATATGTGGTTCTTGTCTAACAGTTGGCTCTATTGCATTAATATCCTTTTTATTTGGCTTTTGCATTTGGATATTATGTTCTGCTCTATCATGCTGACATTGTCTTACTAGTATTAATAGTATTCTCCACATTTCATTGGCAGAGTGTTGTATAGGTTTCGTGCGTTCATGGTTCCATTCGTCCTCAGCCATAACACAAACAAGGGATTACACAGTCAAGCTTAGGATATTGTATGGGTAAGAATTCCCATCAGAGGGTATATTCTCTCTATCTATCATACACCCAAAGGATGTCTATTCACTTGTTTACTTGGGCACCATACTTTCTAGCTCTTATCCACCTGAATCAATATAAAACCGGGTCTGACATACAACCAATGGTCTAGGCTACCCATAACGGATATTCTAAATACCCATCTGACAATTTTATCCACACATCAGAGAAAAAACCATGTTTTCCTAGAACCTAAGATAGTTTTTTCAGCCCAAGGAAGTACCAATATGGCAAAAGAAGCAAATATCTAGAACTTCAAAAACAACAAAAAGGAAAAACCTGTTTTGAATTTATTAAAGATCACAAACCTAGACTAGAAGTCTTCCAATTCGTGTCTGTGTGCAACTTCTACTATTTGAGTAACCATCAGACATAATACCATCAACGGTAGAAACTGAGGACTTATGCACAGGAGACCTCTGCTTCTTATCTTGAAACTTCTAGCTTATGGAATAAGATAGGTCTAAACCACCTCCGTTGGAACTGTAGTCATAAATATCAGAATGCATAGTTGTTTCTGTATGAAGTACTTTGCAAATGCATGGCATGTGTCTCTCTGCATGCAACGACTCTACGCTAATGGCCAACTCTCCAAACCAACTGACACCTCCCTCAAAACTCGTGCGGTCTCTTGCATTGGAAATCTGCAAATGCATCTGCGAGACCTCTGCAAAGCCAATCAGAGACTGCCAAAATATTTTGCATAAAAATTTTGGTTAAAAAACCTACAACTTGTTTATAGCCCTAGTTCAAAATAAAATCCATGCGAGAAAATGCAAACGATTTGATTGGCTGAATAGAAAAAGTTTAATCACTGTTTAATGTTTCAGCCTCCACTATAGTTCTCGGCAGGAACTAATAAGAATCTCAAGTTCCTCATCAATTATAAATGAAGGGTATATATCTAGAAAAGAAAAATGTTATGCAAATGAAAAACAATCCACTTTATAATAGCTTTTATTAATAAAGAGGAGGTGACTTAGATTTTTTTTAAAATGGGGTTTAATTATTTTGAAAAAGTTAAAAACTCTAATGTTGAAAACGTTAATGTGGGTTGTAAGAGCTTCTTGTGACTATTTTTGTTTCTTCTAGTGAAGATGTTCATGTCTTGATTTTTTTTGGAAGAATATAAAATGTACAATCCATCTTTTTTTTTTGATAATTCAATGTTGTTGAATGAATTAAATGATTACACTAATTAGAAGTTATAGAAAAATATATAGTCCTTGTATCAAACAAAATCTCTAGTGAACAAGTATTTTCTATGAAACAAGTTATGGTTTTCAAAGGAAGTTGTAATATATGTTTATTTTCAAATGTTTGACACAAGCTAATAATTTAACTTTTAAGTTGTTTTATGGATTTCAATGGAGTTGTCAAGGCACAAAGTATTCAAGAATGGTCTATTACTCTATTAAGGTTGGATATTCTTTGAGTGAAAATATTACTTTTACATGCTAAATATGTGTTTACTTTGACATGCATTTGCTAAGTAATTCACAAAAAAATTAAAGTTGGAAAAATATTGATAGTAAAAATTATATACCCAAATCACTTTCCCTTATATTTTAGATTTAATTTGGTCAAAGTGTGATACAATAAAATAATTAGCTTATATGTCACAAAATTATATTTGAAATTGAATTCCTAAATTTCTATTTTTAATTTCTAAACCTATTATTTTTACTCTAACATAAATTTATATTTTTAATTTATAAACCTTATTTTTTTCTACTCTAAATTATTTTTTTATAAAATAAAACCTATTAAAAAATTTAATGTACTTTATAAATACCTCAATTCATTCTTTTATTTCCCTTATTATTAATTCCTAACTCCATATTTTTAATTTCTAAACCTATTGTTTTTACTCTAACGTAAATTTATATTTTTAATTTACAAACCTATTTTTTTCTACTCTAAATTAATTTTTTATAAAATAAAACCTATTATAAAATTTAATGTACTTTATAAATACCTAAAGAGAACAGCCTTGAGTACAACTTAAAGATGTAATATTAACTCTACATATAAAAATTCAATTTAGTATATACATAATTACAACTGAATTATTTGCTAGGAAATGACTACCTCGCAATAACATTTAACTTTGCAGAAAAAGTGGCAACAAGCCTCGAACTGTCTCCACTAGTGTTTGCTCTCTTCCTTTCACAACCAAACCTTTCTCCACTTCTCCGCACTCTCCTTTTGCTGGTTCTATTGATAAGTACTCGTCTGCAACGTCTCCGTAACGTTTTGTTATGACACCTACGTATGCCCATCTACCATTTTCAACCTTTACGGTAGATTCACTTCCAAGAATTCGACTCCATAGTAGAATTTGTGAATTAGAAACACAATTTAGAATAAAGCAGAATATAAAGGCATCACCAATGGAGGCACTCTTCAGATTCAAGAATGGCTGGAACCTAATATTCTTGCTGGAGATGTAGTCAACGATGATCAGAGTTGGAGAAACTAAGGAATGTACAAGTGAGGCCGCATCAGGGACTGCCCGTGCAAAAATTTTCATTTCTTCTGGGCATTTCTGCAAATTCGTTTTATTAACATTCAGTCAATGCGCAATCAGATGAAAATAACTAGAAATTTGAACTCCTAGAAACTGTTTTTACCTGTATTGTTTGAATACAACGTTCAATAACTGATCCCCTGTTTGCTCTGAGTAGCAGCCACTTCAAATTCTGCATGTGTTCCAAGCTTTCTATACCTGGCACCTCCCAGCAGGTGCAAACAATCAATTTTTGCAATCTTGTGCAACTCTCTAAACCTTCGATTTTCTCAATTCCATAACAATCTCTTAGATTAAATTCTCTAAGAGAAGTAAACCCTGCAAAATTCGGAATGTTCTTTAGCTTTTCACAGTTTTTCAAAGATATTGACTCCAGGGTCCTTGGTAGTGCTTCAATCTCCTTTAAATGATGATTGTCGGCAACACAGAGATTCTCTAGGTAGGGACAACAGGCTTCAGAAAAAGAAACTCTGCATACTTCTGTTTTATGTAGAAATATCTTCTTCAATTTGCTCAATCCAAAAGGTAATGATGCCGCCCCAAAATCCAATTCGCTGATTGGACACATGGATATACTCAGCTCTTGAAGAGCATTCAGTTGCCTAATTGATTTTGGTAGAGATTTCACTTCTCCACGTTCCAGCTTAGGACAATCTTCAATTGAAAAATTCATCAAGGAAGACAAATCTCCAAGAGAGTCAGGTAGACGTTCCAACTCAGGACATTTTTTAATTGTAAGATTCATCAAGGAAGACAAATCTCCAAGGGATGTCGGCAAGCTCGTCAACAATACCTCTTCTATCTTCATCTCTCTCAGCCTTCTGAGTTGACCGATGTTATCTGGTAGCTCCCTTAATCTTGGACAGCTTAAATAGAGCTCTCTCAAGGATGCCTGATTTGTGATGTGACGAGGCAATCCTTCCAATTTCTTGCACGCAGAAAGGTCCAAAAACTCGAGCTTTGTTATGTTTTCCAAAAGGTGTAAGTCCTCTGACGTGAGTTGACGACACCCCTCTAAATTGAGATGTTCCAGGAGGATCAGATTTTTAAAGGAAACCGGCAACCTCACCAAACTGCAATACCACAAATTTAGATGGCGCAGATTACTCAAATTGCCGAAATTGCTCGGCAGTGATGATAGACTGGAACACCGATTTAACACTAGGTGTTCCAGAGATTGAAGAAGGCAAAATTCGTCTGGGAGACTCCTAATATTTGGGCCCTTGGTGATTACTATCTTTTTCAAATGTTTAAGATGCCCTATTGATTTTGGAAAACCTTGAAATTTGTAGCATTGTGAAATAAGCAACTGCCTTAACTGCACAGGCACCTGCAGCACATTTGAGAAACATAAAGCATACATCAATTATAGAAAGGATCGGCATCAGGCAAATTCACCATCAGCAATTCAGTCGAAAAGTTTACCGCTAACAATTCACTGTCATGACAAATTCGTCTCAAGGAAAATTCACTACCAATAATTTACTGCCAAAGAAAATTAATCGATGAATTTTCACCGCAGTGAATTAGTGGTGGTGAATTTTCCTTAAGGTGAATTTGTCATGGTGGTGAATTTTTCCGTGGTGAATTTTTCAATGGTAAATTGCTGCAAGTAAATTTTCCTATAACCAAGATTGAAATATAAATTTAGAACAACTAAAACGGACGCTACTTACCTCACCGTCAGTCTCCCCCCACAGCTCTTCTAAGTGATGGTGTTCCCCTTCATGACTTACGAATTCCTGTTTTTCTTCACAGAGTTCTAACACGCTCAACTTTTTCAATGAAAGCCCTGACGGAAAATTTCGCTGGCCAATTTTGAACCAGCGAAGCCAGACCAGGTCTCTTGATACTTCACCCATTACTTGATTAAAATTATCTCCACTAATCACTAAATATCTTAGTCCAACTAAAGAGGGTGCAAGTGACCAAATTCCTTCAGTTGTTTTAACCATGAATTTCTTGTGCGAGCAGCAAACATGAAACTCATCAGCCTCATCATAATTTTTGATCATTCTTGGTACGCGGTCCCCTCTTTCCTGAATAGAAATAACATGAAATATTCAGAAAATAAGGTAAAAATATAAAGTTATAAAATTATAACAATTAAAATTATGGAAAGAAATAAAGAAACAAAAGACGTGAGCAAACAAACCCCATATATACTCCACTCTTGTATTTGGTTTGAGGTCGCGATTATTCCTTGAAAACTGAGTCTTTTCTGAAGAGAGGAAAAATTCAAAATAAAAATTGATAAAATATATATTTTTGGCTGTTCAAACACATACTAGTTTAGTAAATTGGACAGCTGTTTAAGCTATTTGAAAGCTAGTCAGATGTTTCTTAGACAGCTATGTAGCTTTAAAATTAAGAAACATTCATGTAACAAAAATGTTTGTTTTGCGTTGATTAATGAGAAAATTAAATAATTAATTAATTTTTTTTCTACTAAGTGAGGCAATAAAAAATATTAACTTTACCTCTTTTTGTTTCTGAACATTGATAATTTGTCGAGGAAACCAAAGACGATAAGGTGATTATTTATTTGCAATGTCCCTTCCCAGATCTCTCAAGTGGTCATGCATTCTTATGTGATTGTCATTGTCAAGCTCAACCAAACACTTATACAAGAGTCTTTCCCAACTTTGTGGACCACTCCACCCTAGTCCATTCCACACTTCAATAGCCAATCTATTGTCTTGCCCAATGAAGAAACATGCAATATCAAGGAACATTTCTTTTTCTTCATCATCAAGAGTGTCATAACTTATTTTGAGCCTCTCTTTGATATCATCAGATAGTATTCTTGATATCTTATGCAATTGTGATTCCCAATACTCTTTACGAGACTCACCATATAATTGTCCTCCAAATACCTTAAGAGACAAAGGTAATCCATTGCATACCTCTAAGAACTTTTCAACAAGTTCCTTGAATCCATCAGGTGAATTGGATTTTAAGAAAGCGTGCCAGCAAAAAAGTCGTTTTGCATATAACGGATCCAAAGGTCTCATGTTATATATGAGGGAGATGCCCCAAGACTTTAAAACATCTAATACACGTGTAGTAACAATGATGAGACTACCCTTTTTTAGGCTATCTTTTGTAGGCAACAAAGCATCCAATTGTACCATATTATCCACATCATCAAGAACAATCAATACCCTAACAGACCTCAAACCCCTTGAAAGATATCTCATACCTTCTTCAATATTGTCAAATGCTAAACCTTGGACGCCAAGGTCATTGAGGAGTTTTTTCTGCTTCTCATGCAACAGGCCTCTGGTTGCAGCATCTCTAACATCAAACACAAAACTGGACCTCTCCATTGAAGAAGATATTTCATTGTATAATTCTTTTGCAAGGGTGGTTTTGCCAGAACCACCCATTCCCCAAATCCCTACGATTTGTACATCCTGATTACCATGGGCAGATCGAAGAGTATTCACCTTAAAGTCTTCCACTATTTCTTCCAAACCAACTGGATGTTTTGCAACCACTAATGGCACATTATTATTTATTTCTTTCAAAACACAACTCACAATATTCTTGTGCAGCCTCATCTCATCCCTGAACAGGTGGAAACATTGAAAACTTTAAAAACTATCAGATGATTATGCAAAAATTAAATACATAGATGCGAGAAAAGTAAATATTTTTAAGACAGAGAGGCCAAAAGTGAGGTACGTACTCATTAATTTTAATGATTTGGCCATTGTAAAATGAGACGTTGTAGAGTGCGCTCTTCTACTCCTGAAGTTGTTCCAGGCTGTATCTACCCTTCCGCTCATGCTCTTTAAAGGCCAGGACATACTCTCCTTTCCCTTGATCTACCCATCTGAGATCACTAGGTTCTACATGGTAGAAAATAGGAATAATTTTGGCACCAGATTTAAGCATAAATGAGAGCTCTGCCAAACACCAGGGTGATTCTGCATACCTCTTTGAAAAAATAGCTATATGAACCAAAGCGCCGGCCATTGCGGCCTCTATTGTTTGGGGCAGGAAATCACCATATTCGAATTCTAGTGAATCCAGAAAAACAGAGAATGACATACCAGTAAGGATGGTATAGAGAACGCTAGCTAAGGTGTGTTTGACGTCTGACCCGCGATGATTGATGAATACATCGTAGCACGGTTTTTCCAAGCGTTTTGAGGTAGAAGTCGATGCAGATGGTGCAATTCCATCAAAAGCGCCAATCTTTGTTTTACTCCCGGTGGAAGAAGTAGACGCCATGGAAGTGGGTGGCAGTGAAAGAAAGAAAAGTAAAGCAATAGACGCGGGCTGAATGTTGGCAAGTTGAAGGGATAAGCAATTATTAGAGAAAAAGGAGTTAGTGATGGGGAACGTGAAACACTCCGCATTTGTAAGAGAAAAAGGACTCGACGATGGTGTTAAGAAATTACCAAAACCGTACAGTGAGATAAGAAATGATCAAAGCCGTAGATTGAGTAGCTGCCAGGTGTTTGATAAGCAAATGGGGTAACAACTCAAGCGGGCTTAACCTTGGAGAAAACTCCCTGGTTAAGCGCGCTTGAGCTGGAGCAGTACTGGGATGGGTGACCTCTCGGGATGGACCAGTGCTTCACCTCTGTGAGCATCACCTAGATGCAATGAGTGCTAAGTGGACCATTCAATATCATGAGAGATGGGTTCTTGTTGAACCACTACTCATGAAACATGGGTCAATGAGTTTGACTCGAAACTACACGGTTGAATCCTGATAGCAATATCATAAGTCTTATTCTGTCATCCACTACTATTATTTCTAAAGATTATTCTGCGCGTGCGGGACCGCCAACAATGGTGGGCATCTTAGAAGGTAGACGGTGAAATGGCGAAGAAAGAAAGAATAAAGAAGGTAGACCGCGTGCTGATTTAACGCAGTTTTAGGAAAAAGAAAAATCTTTGGAGTTGAGTTAAAGTATTAACGAATACAGTCTGATTTGGTCAAGCCAGGCGTAGAATCTTATCTCTGAGATTATTCCGCCAGTGGGTCCCACTGAAAGTTCTTTAAAGAAAGAAAAGCAATGATCAAAGAGGTTACGAGGGGAAAGCATCTAAGGCGTAGATTGAGTGGCTGCTAGGTATTTGCATGGAAAAAACGCCAAAGAATGAAAGATATTCAATTGATAAGATTTTTTAGAAAAAGGAAAAAAAAGGGAAAGATATTGATAGTATCTTTTCACTTTGTGAATATTATAATCTTATTTTTATTTTTTATAATTTTTTGTTTTTGGATGTTTGGTGGGATATAAATTATTGTGAGTAAAATGCATGCGTTGGGTTTAAGTTCATTCAATTAGGAGAGAGGGGCCCATAGTGGAGTGGGGTCTAATAGTTGGGATAGAAGTAGTCCTCAGTGGGCCCTATAATGAAGCACCTTAATGTCCAATTGCAAAACACTTTTTATCCATAAAATACACAAATTGACAAATCATGTGATGCCACATCAGTGCACCAATAAAACATGACTCGGTGCAATATCGGTCTTACTTCTTATCCATAAAATACACAAACTAACAAATCATGTGATGCCACATCAATGCACCAATAAAACATGACTCGGTGCACCACTATCGGTCTTACTTTTTTTTTTTTGGCCCTTTTTGGATACCTCAACAAAAAATATGTTGATGTGGCATCATATTTGATGATGTGACCCTAAAACGGAATATAGAAGCACACAAGTTGCCAAATAAACTGCTATAGAAAATTGGGAGTGATTTTAAATTTTCACATAAGATTTTGAGGAACGCCAAATTAGGGTGCTCCACTATAGGCCACTCTCCCCTACATATAATCAAAATTATTTTTAATTATTTTTATAAAAGTGAGAAACATTATTTTTATTTAATTAGATTTTAATTTTAGTCTTGTTCATTTTTGTTATTTATCAAAATTAATAATGTTTATTATAAATTGTAATGAATAAAAGATAAATAAATAAAAGAAATTTAAAGAATAAATAAAGCAATATTATAATAGAAAATTGAGGATCTATTTTTGTTAATGGAGTTGGAGATATTATCTTATTATTATTCTATTGGTTCACTTGGAGTATTAGTTGTACTGGTATTCATGAAAGAGGATCATGGCAGTGGTACTTATGATTTTTTTAATGCATCTACACTTCCTTTTGAATCATTGGAGCTAAGGGAGAGAGTGGAGCATCTTTACATTTATTGGGTGGATCCCATGTGAGTTGGCGGAATCCAATGAGGGTCTTATTCTTGGGAATTGCGACAATTTATTCCTAGTTGTCAAAGATGTTATAGTAATTGTTATTTTCTGTTTTCAAAAGATGCTTTCCATAAGTGTGGATTTTTTCCACAATACCACCGTTTTGGTGGCACATTATTTTGGAAAAATATTTGTGGGTTTTCTCTCTCATTTCTCTATGTTATAGGTTTTATACGAGTCATTTTGTAGCTACAAATGTACAACTAGAAGTTGTTTAGATTGAAAAGAGATTTTTGTTGATTGTGTACTATTAATTCAATATTATTTCTTGACAAGACAATTAACCTTACATTTTTTGGTTTTGATGATCTACTTTTAGTGAAAGTTACACGTTAAAAGTATAAAAAAACCAATTAGAATATTAAAAAATAAACAATTGATCTTTCAATCTATAAAAGAGTATTTTGAATTTTTAAAATATATTTTTTACATGAGTAGAAGCATTGAGAATGCATGTTTTGAATTATATTAGCCATAAGGATTGCAGTCACAATTTAACCATAATTATAATTCTCATTATGTTTTAATCATCCTTTAGATACTATATTCAATGGTGAATTATTCATGTTAGGCTTTCCTCAAAGGGGTTTCCCATGTAAACTTGGTGTCTCATGTTTGAATACTTGTAATTTTTTGCACTATGGATTTGAACTTATTTATTTTAACTCTTCCTGTTTCTAAATTATTAATATTTTATTTGAACCATTAAATTTCAATATCAAATATTTGGTTGTTAAGGTGTATGACCCTAGAATAATATTTATTTGAGTGGGATATCCACATAAGTTAATCTTTATATTTCAACCACAAAATCATAATAAGGATCTTGATGAATGAAATTTTTTTTTGGGAGAAAGGTAAAAAGCACAATCCAACTTTGTCTTTGTAATTCAATATTGTTGAATATCTCATGTAATGAGCTACTTAAAGAACATGGGAAAATTTATGGTGCTTAAGTCTTTTCTATAAAGGAAGTTGTACTCCTTAAGAATGAGATCTAATGATAATTGGTTTTCAAAGAAAGTTGTAATTTGTGCTTATTTTAAAATACATGTGATAGAGATTAATCATTAATTATTTTTTTTAGTTTTGTACATTCCACTATATAGACTAAATATTCTTTGATTGGAAATTATTTAATTTTTATGTATGTTGATTATTTGTTTTACCCCTAAATTCAAAAAAAATGTAAAAGTAATATCTAATTTTACAAAATTTAATGTTACAACATTTAATCCTTGAGAAGTATTATCATTAGTCACTTCCAATACATGTAGCTATATATAGAATATTAAAATAGCCAATAAATTTTACTCAAGTATGAAATGGAGATGACCAAATAAAAAACTATAGCCATCACTTTTAATACATATAGGTAGCTATATATAATATTCGCTGCTATCGATCACCATTACATCACTAGTGTAAAGTCCTGGGAATTTATTTTGGTCAAAAAGGGAAGGCTTTGATAACTTCCTTTACCCTTTGAAAAAAATTAATTGGGTATTCCTTCCATGGTGACATAAAATATCAAAATATGTGGCGACGTGAAAGAAAAAAATATTTTGTCATGTACCAATATAATTGAATTTGTTGCAGCGAAGAATTATCCTCTCAATTTCTTTAGTTCGAGAATTTAAGCATTTCACTATTTTTTTTGTCAATTGAGACTAGTTTTCCTTCCACATATATCATGAGGTAAAGAAGAAATATTCCCTTCCACAAGTAAATGATAGATGATATTATAAGAATTAGGAGACCATGGAGAGAAAAATCAAGCACAATGAACAATGTCAAATATTGTTTTTAGTCGACCCAAATGTACAAATGAGGAAGACTTGCATATATAGGCAAGGAAGAGGCAATCCACCTATAATGTAGATTAAAAAGTGCCCCATGATGAGGCACAAATGAGTAGACAATTTTTCTATAGGTGTCAACCTACAGATCACTAGGAATGTGCAAACCAACAACCTATTTGACCAAGTCATCAACCTTGATGCCAAGTGTTAAGTGACCTTTGAGGTGAGATAGACAATCTTCCAATCTCAAAGGGTATGTACATGATGTTTACCAAATAACTTGGTAACCTATAGAGGCATAAAGGTTTCACATTCAAATAGACAAGATGTTGTTTAACCTCATCAACCTAAGTACAATTAAGTATAGTGAATAGAAAAATTATTCACTCTAATAGATATTTAGCTCTAGAGTCTAAACATGATTTTTGGAGTGCCTGCCATGAAAGAGATTTTTATAAAGAGGTGGTTTATAATGGCATACAATTTTTTGTTTCTCTAATTGTATTCATAATGATATTTGGCTCCAAATAAATGTTTTTTTTGGAGCGTCCGCCACAAAAGATAGTTGTGCAAATAGGTGGTGTATAATGGCATATAATTTTTTATTTCTCTTATTGTCTTAAAGGTAAAACTATTTACTTTCAACTTACTAATGAAATAATTGATGTGATTTCATAATGTAAAGCAAAAAAACTTATCTTATTTTTCATCAGAGGTATTTTGATAGAACAAGACTTTTTCAAATGTGCCCATAATAACTAGGAAATCAAGGGTTGTGTAATATAATCCTTTATGGGTCTGAGAAAGGGATACATGGCATGCACATTTTCAAACCCTGACCATGACTATGTGGTCCTTTAATATAGATCCTATATTATTTATGGCCGAACTTGTTATGTGCAAGCTTGGAATATCGATTTTCACCTAGAAGGCATCAGTAAATCTAAATACCCTATGTGGGATTCATGAGTTTCCTTTCCTTAACCTAGAATTTTTCCCCTTTTTACCAAATATCACAATTCAACTTGGTAAAGTTTTATGGTGCAAAAAACACTCAGATAAATGGGAAAGCTTACGATCTCATCCTAGGGCCAACATTGAGATGGACCTTAATCAACCTCTCCCTAATTCCATCAAGCTTGTAGGCCTGAGCTTTGAATTTTCTCAGTGCATTAATTATATCAATAAGCCTAATGCTTGCTTCTACTATAGAATGGAAGTTCACCTTATCTACAATTGTCCCTTTGGTAAACCAAAAAATTCTCAACCACTTGTTAATAACCCTCAGACTATTGATCAAAATTTTGTTGGTGATCATCATAATCCTACTTCATTTCAACCCTCTTCACCTCTCTTGCTTACCACTCCCCTTGTGCCAAACATCCAACCTTCTCCCCCTTCACCCCCCTCTCCACATAATTCACCCCACCATTCTAAAAGAAATTCCTTTAAAGAAGTTATTTTAGGATCATAGCCAAGGGCATTAAAGAGGAAAAAGAAGACCCCTTATAGTTGTTTTACGATTTACAGTTTAGGTTTTTAGGTTTTATATTTTTAGGGTTTTGGGTTTTAGGGTTCAAGATTTACAGTTTAGGGTTTTAGTTTTTAGGTCTAGGTCTAGGTTAGGTTTTAGTTTATTGTATGTATCCATTATTTTAATGAATATTTTTACAAATGGAATTTACAAAATATAGATTTCATCCTATTTAAAAAAATTAAAATAAACAAAAATATAAACCATGATATTTTAAATCCTCAATGTTAGATTATATAATTAAAATTTAAACCATAATTACAAATAAAAAATATTAAATATATGGCAAAAAGGAACAAATGCTAACCTGAAGGTAGCTAAAATATGGTACATGGAAGGTAGAAGGTGGTAGGTGCAATTTGATGGCATAGATGTCTTGCAAAATGGTTACTCATTTTCCTCAGGTCACTCTCTCAATCCATGAAATTTATAGGTAAAAATGAATTAAAAATTTCCTTTCTAAAAAATTAAATAGATTTTCTAAATGAGTACCCATTTTATAATGGGCATCCATTCCTAAACAGGGACTTGTTTTGTAATGGGTACTCAAAGTGCAATAGGTACCCATTCAAATTTAGACTTGAGATCTCATTTTGAAATGAGTATGCATTCCTTTTGGCATTTTTTTGGCTGAAACTTCTCCTCTTCATGCACCCAACTTGTTGTACTCAGCCTTGGAGAGGTACTTGAGAAATGGTTAACGGATTTGGACATATTCCCTTTGTTGTGAGAATGATTTTTTTGTTTGATCTACCTTCAATATGAGAGGTTTACATCTATTGTTTCCATGTTTTCATCATATTTTGAATGTTATATAATGATATCTTTTTAGTTTGGGAATGGTGAAGCAAATATTAATTTAGGCATCTTGGTACATGTTAGTGTGGAACAAGAATATGGTTTTATTTACAAGTTCTCTCTTTGGTATTTTTCTTCTTCTTGGATTTTTGTATTCACATGGTTGAGTGTGAAGAACTTGGAAGAGATAAGTAGACTAGTGGTGAGGGAGGTATTGTAGCATATTCTTTTATAGGATTTGTATATCATTGTATGTTTCCTTAACACTATGTAATAGAGGAGTTAGCCATATCCTCTATGGGAAGTACCATAGGTACACTTGCTATGCCTTGATCTATTTTCATATTTGGCATTACTCATTTTGTGGGAGTTTCAAGATATATGCTGATTGACAATGTGATAATGATTTTTCATGTTTCATTGGATTTGGATCTATGAGTTATGCAAGTTATGGATTAGCTACTCATTTTCTTATTGTGGGATGAATCAAATGTGTACTATCTATATTCTCAAGATTTTTTCAATGTTAATGCAAAATTTGTTAGTTATCCTTGTGTGTGATCATTTTTACATTGATATGTTGTATTTGAGATAGGAGGATGGATATACACAGACATGATTACAATTATTTTGTTAGTATGTTGATGACATGAAGTTCTATCTATTTTTTTGTATAGATTGGTTTGAGGTATGACTATCTTGGATGAGTTGTTCTATGGTTGTTATTCTAGTTGGTATGAGTAAGGAAGCTACACATAGCCTTAATTATCATTTGAATTTGATGCTTGTTTTCATGTAAAAATTAGTGTAATTTAAAATGATATTCAATATGATTCACATAGACATGTTCCCTTTTCTTCTACATGTGGCATGTTGGAGGATGTGAGGATTTTATTTCTTGACGTTGGTTATCATGGTTGCTTTTGTAGGTATCTTGTTGGAGCACGAGAGCATGATGAAAATTTAGGTGAATCATAATTGACTAATGGATGTTTTTCACTTGTTTTTGATTCCTATGGGTCTATTTACAATGTATGATGTGAAGTGGGAGAATGTTAGGATTAAGGTGTCATATACCTTGTAAATCCTATGTCATGGTTCCAACATCCTTGGAAACTATCCCGAGAAACTTAGAGTCTATTTGAAAAATATTTGTAATATTTATTCTCAATATTTTTTGTAATATATTCATCAGGGGTGATGGATTTTACTATCAATAGTAAAGGTGACTTATGGACATGAATACTCAATATTATTTTCCTTAAATGTGGGCACTTAGAATGGGATAGTAAGAGACAAGTGAAGTGAAAAAATGAGTTGTCATCAAGGGTTTCTCCAGGTAGTAACTTAGAAATAATTAACATGTGTCTCTTGGTATTCCATCTTTCATCACATGTAAAGTAAATTTTAATTTCCATTTTTAGGTGCCCAAGTTGGATGGAAAGTATTAGAGTCAAAATCATCGTCTTTTCATATTTCGAGAAGGTAATCCAAGGGTTGTTATATTTGGAATGAAGAGTCATCTTTGGGAATCATATATGGTGCTTACGACCTCTTCACAAGTCTATAAAATTAGCTCCTTAGATGTAGAAATTATGAGGAATAGTTGAATGTAGAGTTACTCTATAGGAACAAGGATATGTTAAAGCATAAAGAGGTTGTTCAAAGGTACAAAGGTGCTGCCATGTTGGAGGAAAAGAGGAGAATGAACTTGAATGTATTATAATATTACTTATTTAAATATAATGCATACTTAGCCTCTCTTCTTGGCATAGTTTTTTCTTGCAAAGGATACTCCATGTCAATCCTATGGTATGTGATTTGTGCCTCTCTACTACTATCTTATGGTGAATGCTTTATTTATTGTTGTTATAAATTCACATAAGGTGGTGTTACTAAGCATGTCATGTTGGATTATTTATAGCATCATAAAGAAGATCAATCTAATCATAGTAATTTCATATCAAAGTCACTTACTTTTAGATTTGCATATAATTTTAATATTTTCGTATTGTACTAGTCCAAGCCTTTTATCTCATCCATTGAAGCCATAACTTGATTATTTCAATAGATATTGAAAGTTCCCAACATTGGAGTGTCAACAATGGGAGGAATACATATAGAGTATAAATTGGGTCCTAATGTCCTTGTAAAACTAGCAAAAGCACTTATGAGATGATGTGTCTATTAGGTTTTATCTCAACTTACCAAACAAAATTGGAGACTTAGCTGAAGAGTAATTTGAATTCATTTGAAGAATTGGAGGAACATTTTGTGCCAAATATATTGGATGATGATGAAAATTTCAAATATTTTGGTCAATCGAAGTTAAACTTCAATAATGTTTTACCATCTTTAGGTGTTTCAATTTTAGAAAATGGTGAACTTGACTCAATTTTTTTGAACAATAGCTAGGATAAATTGATTAAATTTGGGTCAGGATTTGATATTTTCATCAAGAAAACTAAAATACTTTTGGATGCAAGGTATAATTCTTATGTGAATAGGGTGGAAAAGGTTCTTGAATTCTTGTGGCCTACAATAGAGGTATATGCTTCATGGATAGAGAAATATCAAGGATAAGTCATCTTGCTAGGTCAATAATGGTCTCCAAATTTTGTCTTCACCAATAGTTCGAGGTCACATGTTTTCAAATTGTTTCAATAATGTTCTTTTAGCTTCTATTGCAAAGGGAGAATCTATTATGTTAATGGGTTGTTGCACTAGTTAGTTTCAATAGAGTTTTGGGTTTTCACATGTAAAATATGTCAAGTGTTAATTTTCTCCTTGAAATTGCATGCTTATTCTTTCTTTATAAAGAGGAGCTAGTTTTCATGTGAAGGTTTATGAGAAATGTAATTTTAGGTGGGATGCTTAGTCTTTAGTGTGTTTTAGGATATAATGTTGAAGGTCTATAAATAATTTTCTATGCCAACAATATACATTTTGATTGAAGCCAATATGAATATATGCTTCAATGTGTCATCATCTCCAAATTATAATGCAACATTCTTTTGAATAATATAATCAAACATTATTGAGTTCTTCATTGCAAATTTCTTGCAATCTATTGTTTTTATTGATAGCTTTCTATTTAATGAGAATAGTAACTACCTTCATGAGAATTATGTTATTATAATTGGATTTTTAGGTAGGGTCACATTGTTTTCCATTAGTACATGTCACATTATTACAAGTTAATGATGTTTAACAAACCATCAAAATGTGTTTAAATTGTTTTTGATATTAAAATTAGGGGAAGGGCCCTTAAACCCACAAGTTTAAGCTAGAAAATAGAGAAAAAAGGCCATCCATGCCAAGCAATTAGTAACAAGCAAAAGGAGGCTAACAGACCTCATAAACAATCCAAAAAAGGAAATTAGACATGTAGGTCTAAACTACAAGGAAGTAGTACATTTTTTAAAATTGTTGTAAATAAATATTTTCTAGATTTGCTGACTTTATAGCCTTAGTTAGACACTAGTCTAATTCAAGTATTTCCCCAAGTCTTGGAATAATTTCATAATAAATCATAAGCCAAAGATAAATTATTTGTAATTATTTTAGCTTCTCATGCATGGACTTGAAAGTTCATAATGATAATGGATATCTCCATATAATAATTTGTGAATCCTTGTTCTAATATATGCAAATTTATCTACTAGGTATCATTTTATTTTCTTATCTTAATATGATACCATAAAGGGAACTCACTTAGATTTTGCAAGGCCTAAAGTGTAGAGGAAATATAGTATTGAAGTAAATTTCTTGTTCATTGGTCAACCTCCCAATGTGTTTAGCTATAAGATATGGAAAATATTTAGATGTTATTGAGGAATTAGTTTGAAAAAAAAAATACTTACATTGGTAAAATTTTAGATTTACACATTTTTATGAAAAGCTTACATTTATTGTATCTTACTCTATTTGACAATACAATATTCATCAAAATTTATCAAGCAAATCATCCACCATCAAGTCTTCTTTCAAAAGCTTAGTCTTTCTCCATGTCTAATGCTAAATAATAACCCTAAACTCTTTAAACTTTGCAAAGATCTAAGGTTTACATTGAGGAAAAGATACTCATGATTTCTTAGAGAAGTCATTAATAGAAGATAAATAATATTTGGACTTTGTAAGTGATTTTACATCCACTAAACTAAATACATTACAATGAATCAAATCTAAAATCTCTACAAATGCGGTAGAGCTTTTAGGAAAAATAATCAAATTTTATTTCTCAGATATCTAATGTTCAAGTAAATTAAAATTTAGAGAACAATCAATGAGCCCCTCTAATAAATTATTACTCTTCAAGATCCTTAAGAATTTGTCACCAATGTGATCCATATGTTCACACTATAACGTCGTCTCATTTTCTTTTCTTTTCTATTTTTTTTTTTTTAGAATGCAGGAATCGGGTAGCACGACCCCCTCTAAACTGCAGTGTGTGTTAAACCTTTTAACGTGACTGACAGTGCTGGTGCGATACGTCCTCGGGTACTATAGGGGTGGGGGAGACTAGACCTCATGACCAACCTCCTGCAACAAGAAAGATTTAGCCAACCGAGCTAGGGCCCCTGCCCATCATCTCATTTTCTTAATATCTTAATAAGAAACTATATTTTTTCATTAGAATCTCATCTCATTCAATAGATATGGACTTGTATTGATGACTCATATCTCTATTTTTAGGATGACATATTCTATAAGAAGGATAACAAATATAAAATGACCAAAAATTACAAGGAATACATTCTCAATTTGTACATCAGCAAATCTAATATATTTCCCAAAATTCTATGCTTCATAAGATGAGTTATCTTGACTTATGTCCATAAAATTTGATGGAAAAAATCAACCATTACGAAGATGTTAACCACACTACATAGAGGAGATGAGTATGAAGATGTTAAGCACGTGTCAAGAAAGAGCAATGTGAATTGGACTAAAGCAAAGAAAACAAGATGATGCCAAAGCTTTAACATCCACGAAATGACGAAGAAAGAAGCCAAAAAAAACGCGAAGAAGAAAGAGAGTTGATAAACAAAAGACAACTACTAAAGTGTTATTCTGTCATCCACTGCTATTATTTCTAAAGATTATTCTGCAGGGCATCTTGGAAGGTAGGCAGCGAAATGACGAAGAAAGAAAGAAAGAATAAAGAGTAAAGTAGAATAAAATCAGCACGCAGTATTAAGGAAAAGGAAAGTTTGGAGTTGAGTTGAAAGTATAAACGAATAGACAATGTCGGATATATACAGTCTAATTTGGTCAAGGCAAGCGTGGAATCTTATCTCTAATATTATTCCGCCGGTGGGTCTCACTGAAAGTTCTTGAAAGAAAGAAAGAAAAGCAAAGATCAAAGCAGGTTACTAAGAGAAAGCATCTAAGGCGTAGATTGAGTGGCTAGTTACTAGATATTTGCGTGGAAGAAACGCCGAGAAATGAAAGACATTAAATTGATAAGATTTTCTTAGAAGAAAAAAATCGAGAGGAAAGATATTAGTAGTATTTTTTAAATTTTTAAATATTATAATCTTATTTTTATTTTTAATATTATTTTGGTTTTTGGATGTTTGGTATAGGATGTAAATTACTGCAAGTGTAAAATGGATGTGTTTGGTTTAAGTCTCTTTTAATTATGTTTTCACCAAGAGCTAGAGTGGTAAAATCTTTGTTAACATTTTCGTCTTTTATAAAAATTGACAGACAGCTGCCAGTATTAGAAGAGAATATATTAATATATTAATAACTAACAGATAAATTGGTAACCGTTACAAATGATCGTGGCAGGCAGTAAATGCCGTTTCAACTCAGCCCACGATTTTCTTCTTAAATCCGCCAAAATAAGCCATGCATCGCTGTTATTGGACTCTAACGCGAATCTTCATTAATCGTCTAGAGAATGACTTCATAGGGTTAAAGATTCCATCATTTTGGCAGTATTATGCAGAACACTGTCACATCCCCCTGCCGTCCACTTTCAAGGTGGATGACTATGGGACGAAAAAAATAAGATAAATACCATTTAACTCAGTCAAAGGGGATAGAGAGGGAATTAAATACGAGTATGGCTGTGAACTGTAGGAATTAAATGAAAAGAATGGGCACCTCAAGGAAAGGAACCGTAGGAGACAACCCAAATTAAGAGAGCATGACAGGGATGAAATGAAACAGGTTTCCATGCAAAGAAATCCGATAAAATTGGAACGATGAAGAGAAGATTAGCATGGCCCCTGCGCAAGGATGACATGTATATATCGAGAAATGGTCTAAATTTTTTTCATCAAAATTCATTGCAGAAGGGCTGATCTCGAACAGAGTCTACAAATTGTCTAGGGCTTTTCTGTGGGAGGTTTCTGTGCTGCTCTTGGGTCCCATAGACTTCTTTGGCCTCGTGGACGTCATTAAAATATTTCATTTCATTTCATGCCATTAATAAGCATGGCACCCCTATCAATGGACGGTGGAAGTGGTGCAAGTTGTGTGGGTAAAGAGGTTCGTGGAAGACTTAAAACCCCTATACCCCTTCATTTGGACACACATCATTTTGGATGGGAAGCGTAGGTTTGTGGAGACGAGAGCAGAAGCGAGGGTCGCAACTAGGAAACATTGTGGAAGAATGGAGGCATGAGAGTTGGAACAGGGTGTGGATATCCAACGAATTATAGAGGATGGAGGCATTTTGGCTGAGAGAAAGACAAAAGGAAAGTGTGGATTGGAGGGAAGCAAGTTACAGAGACGTTTTCGATCGACAATAAGAGAGCGAAAGGTAGAGAAGAGCAAGAAAAAGAAAGAAGAAGAAGAAGACAAAATCGAGGGGGAGGAAACTCGGGTAGGAAAAGGAAAATTTGGGGAGTAGATAGTTCTTATCATACCATTAAAACGATATAGCCTTCTAGTCTCGATTGTCCTGGATAAGAGGCATCTGGGAAATCTTTTAAAACCCTCACATGATCCCTTTCTTGGACATTCACATGATATTTTAGAGGAAAAGGACCAGTAGAGGTGAATAGGAGGTAGATGCAAAATGGATTTGTGAACAAGGGCACAAGGGAACGTTGGACAAATGTCTAAGGAAGGTGTAGTAGAAGTCAAATTCGTGCTTTTGTTGGCTGGTTGGGAAGGTCTTCAAGGTGCTAGTTCGATTTCAAATGTACTATTGTAGGTTCCTTCGCTGCTCTCTATCTGCGCAGCGTATCCAGGTTTGGAATGTTTGTGAGAATCAATTTCTGAGCACCACTCTTCGGAAAATATTTATAATTACCTGTTGATGTTCATTTAAGACTAGCTAGGAACAAAGTAACCCATAAACTAACAATAATTGCTAAAACAAGTCAATGTATCCTTATTTATTCACCGTGTTGGGCAATTATATTTATTAAATAGTATTTAAATGATCTTTAATGAAATTAATATTTTTTTTATAAGTAATTGGGAATCAAAACCTAGAGATAACCAATATTAGTATGGTGCTCAATAACTTGAAAAGTTAGGATTATGAGAAATAATAAATCAAGAATTTACTATAACCACTTAGGGTTAATTTCCAAGTAATTGGAATTTTGAGTAGAAATTAAGTCCACTACATCTCTATGTATACGTCTAAAAATGGTCATGATTAAGCTTGTTAATTAATTAAATATGAATTATTTAATTAATTTCCCTAAAGTCATCTACATATAAATAAATTTAAATATTTATTTATATCGTTCATTTTTCTAATTCTTCTATTTTAATTAAATAAATAACTTTATTTAATTATTGACATTTCTCATATTCTTCTTAATTAAATTAAATAAATTTTCATAATTTATTTATATTTGATTATCACATCCGTCTCCACTTCCAAATTAAATTTATTTAATTTTAACTCATTCTAAACTCACCCTTCCAAATTCTAGACTCACTCTTCGAAATGAAAATTTCCCTTCGAAACTCAATGACGAAAATTGAAGGAAAAGGGAAACCTTCCATCTCCCTCTCCACTTTCAAAAATCTTCCACCGTCCATTTGAACAAGCTTAATCCGGGCCATTAATTGAATCAACCAATCAAATCCGTTCGAAAACTATAAATGTCGGTGCAAATCCAAGCTTTAGTTACTTATGCACGCATACACCTACGCCTACCTACACATACATATGAAAACACACATCAGTTATGCATTCACATCATTTTCAGCATCATAGCCATACTTTCACTTTAGCATAGCCTTGCATTTAGCATAATATCCATTTTAAAATCTCATTCTTTAGTTGTCCTTTTGTTGAGCTTGATCTGCTGATCTGAGAGCCATTTGGAAACCAACAAAACGCTGGAGTTAGAGAGATAAGATAGTTTCGAGGAAGCTGCAATAATGGTTTGCTTATGCTGTTTATTTTTCAGTTTTCCTGATTTAATGTCTTATTGATATGTGTTTGATTTTTCATTTAAATTGACCCAATATTTCACACACATAAAATGGTGCCCACTGTGGGGCTCAAACCCACAAATTTAACATTATCTGCAAGTTTGTTTTGATAGTTTCCATATCCTGAAGTCAACTTTTAGAAAAAAATTGGCATTTAAGCGCTTTCAACATTTTTAGCGGCGCATACGAGGTTTTTAACTCTCTAGTTTGGTAGGATTTTAGAGCGCATATAGTGACTATTTAGGCGCATATAGTGATTGTTTAGGCACATACAGTAAGCTTTCCTTTTTCACATATAGTAACTATTTTAAGAGCATATAGATCTTTCTTGCGGCGCATATAGCTTCTATTCTGGTGCATATAACTTCTATTCTAGCACATATAGATTATGTTCCAGTGCATATAGCTTCTGTTCTGGCACATATAGCTTCTGTTCTGGCGCATATGGATTGTAACAAAAATACAGAATTATGAGTCTGACGCCTTCTGCAGACAAAATTCTTTTTCTTTTTCTGAATTTTAAAATGAAACAATCCTAGGGTAGACACATTTGGATAAAATGAAGCAATCTAGGATAGTCACCACACAATAATCTTGTAGTTAAAATTGAACAAACTTATTTTTAGTGAAGCAATATCTTCACTTAGATTAGATCATTGTGATTTATAAATTAAAAAGAACATCTGCTTGCTTTGACTGTGGCAATAGGTCTATGCTCTCCCCTTAACTGGGTGATCAGAATACTAGACTTTCCTTTTAGTTTCCATGCAATTTTACTGCTTTAATTACATCCTTTAAAGAGCCTGCTGTATAGGGAAAAAGTACTCACGCTACAGGAATGACTCAAGTGGGTTCAAGCCAAGGCTAGGCTATTCCGCCCCACTATAAAATTTAAAGCAAATCTGGGGAAACCCCTTTTTGCCGGTAGTGTGCAAGATAACCATCCCCAAAACCTTTGTTTTAAAGGTTGGGAGGTCTCCTGAGGGAGTTTATTATTACCGCACCGAATGAAAATCCTTACTACAAACCTAGTGTAGTGGCCAGCCGAAGTGAGTTTCTGAACATTCTAATAATCACAGTGCAAGGGGAGGGAAGAATCTTCCCCCAAGACACTCACCACATAACTGCCAAGGACCGTTTGCTCAGGGGATCCAGTATCCACTTTCGTAACTCTAAGTACGCGCCTGGAAAAGACAAAAACACGGGCGCCCCTTCGGGGGTGACACAGCTGTGTGAGTCGACGCAGTTCTAAGATATGGGTTGTTGATTACTAGAATGACCTACTTGAGCATTAAGAGTGAGTCTGTCTGAATTGTCTTTCATGTGCAAAACCCATGAAAACATTTTCTTGATCAAACACTTCATGTTAGTATAGGGCTTTATGAACAATTGTTTTCAAAAATGTTTGTTGTGTCTTCCATCACATTAATTCAAATAGAAAGATCATCCAAAATGAATATGAAGAACAACAACTAAAAGCATTCAAAATTTATTCATATCTTTGGTCCAATAACATTCCCAATACTTTTCCCATGCTTAGAGATTGGAAATCAACAAAATTTCCCAAGAAATCAGTCTCCAAAAGGATCATAAAAACCAAGAAAACATTAGGATACAAGAAAACATTGCAAAAGAGAAAATTCTTGTACAAAAGTTGACACGCCTTGCTTCATTACTGAGGATTTATTCATAGATACCAAGACTTTGTTAGAGGATTCACTGATGAGTATGTTGTAGATCCCTTAGATTCTTGAGCTTATTATCAGAGATTAGCTCTATCACAACAGCATAATCATAACCAACCTCTTGAGTTCGTAAACATACCACAACATGCCATTGAATATCCTTCACACCCCAGTCATATTCTTCAAAGATCTTGAAAGAATTTCTTTAAAAATGAAGATCAAAATCTTTTCGAGTGCACTTTTCAAAATAGTTTTCTAATTTTTGGTTCAACTTCCCCAACAGGATTCTGACATCCTTCATCATCGGAAGCCACAATAAAAAATTAGGAAACATCCTTGATCATATCATAAGATTCCACATCTTATCAGATCAAAATATCATTCCCATTGCACTTATAAAAAATTGTGATCTAAGTTCAGAAGAATTCTTCAAAATCATATGCCTATCTCCACAAGATATCAACACAATAAATTGAAGGATACAATCCAAAAAGAAAGTCATATTCAAAATACTCAAGAAGAAGGAGAAAGCAGTAATCCTCTTTTCAGCATAAATCAAAATCCACTTTTCAACAACAACATGGACAACAGAGAAGAAAATCCATTTCATAACTATAGAGATAAAATCCATGTGGATAGTGATGAGGAACAAGATGAGGAATGTCTTAGAGAGGCTGAGCAAGATCCAAAATTTCACAAAGCCATCAAAAAGATCTTGCAGCGAGATAAGGAAAAATATTTTCGCTATCTAGCCAAACAAGGGGCTAAATTGCCTCATGACTTTAATACTGAAAACTTGAAAAACAAACCTGAAGAAAAACCCCTTTCTGATCTTAGTGCTTTGACCCAACAAATCAAAGCACTTCAAGGAGAAATCAAAGAGTTACAAGGGGGAACAACCACAAAAAAATATACTCTAGAGGACATTTGTCCTTATCCTTTCGATCAATGTCTTAACATGATTCATTTTCCCAAAAATTGTGAAATGCCAAAATTTGATTGCTATAATGGGAAATTGGATCCAATCGACCATGTTAGAGACTTCCAAAACATAACATTGGAATTTGCTCACGAAGAAACTTGTTGCGATTGTTTCCTAGGAGCCTTGGAGTTCACTCTATGGAATGGCTATCTAAGATTACACCTCCCATTTAGAAATTTGAAGAATTGATCAACCTATTCATATCACAATATGCCTACAACATACAACACCCGATCACCATGATAGATCTTTGCAAAGTTGCACAAAAACCTAGCGAATCCTTCATTATGTTTCTTCAAAGATGGAGAAGAACGTTCGCCAGATATCCATGTCTTGTTCCTGAAAAGGAAAAGATGGTTACCTTCATTAACAGTTTAAATTCGGAAATGAGCTATCATTTGAACTTACATTGTCCTTCTTCTTTTGAGAAAATGATTGAAGATGCCATAACCATTGAAAATGCTTTGGTCAAAAGAGGAATAATAAAACATGACAAAGACAATCCTAGCTCATCCAACCATCACAATAATCAGGACAAGTCCAAATTCTGGACTCGCAACAAAAATATGGTGAATGATGGTGTTGTTGATGCGAATCATGCCTCGAACAAGCCATTTGTCCTCAATACTCCAAACACTCATAACAACAATGTCAACTCGATTGCAAATCATGGAAATAATCCTCCTCCTCCAACGAACACTATAAATCAACACTCTACTCCCAATCAAGGGACTTTCAACAACCAAGGTTATCAAGGAACCAATAACAATCTCAATTCCTTAGGGAACACCTCGAATACAAATCCACAAAGATTTTCATTCTTCTCTAATAGAAGAACTTTCACTTCATTGGGTCAATCCTTAGAATCTGCATTCAAAGAGTTGATGGCCAAAAATGTCATTACTTTGCTGCCTCAACGAAACTATGAACCCAGTGTAAAGCCTCCATCATGGAATGAGGCATACTATTGTGATTATCATTGGTGCAAAGGTCATCGCACGAATAATTGCCAAGCCTTGAAGAATGCCATTCAAGACTTAATCGACAATGACATCATTACAATAGAAGGACATCAACAATCCAACACAAACCACCAAGCATTCCGCAACCCTTTGCCCAATTATCAAAAGGGTGAGTCTTCTGAAAAAAATGTGAATCATATGAATGATGATCATATAATCACACAGACGACGAGCGCGTAAATGTCATTAAAGTCAACAAGAAGGTGGAATATAGAGAAGTCAATGCAACAACAAGAGCACAAGCTAAAGTTGTCTTAAAGGGTGCCTCTTCAAAATCCACTGAACCTCCACCTCAACACGAATATGATTTAGTCAATCAGTTTCAGAAAACCCCCACTCAAATTTCTATTCTCGAACTATTGAAAATTTCCCTAGCCCATAAGGAAATTCTCGAAAAAGCCCTCGTTGAAACGAATGTATCTACTAATCTGGATGTGAACCAATTTCAAGCCATGGTAGGACACTTGTCCTCACCCACTTGCCTTTCATTCTCTAAAAAAGATGATGCTTCCATAACTCATCCCCATAATTCATCATTGTACTTAGAAACTTTTCGTGGTTCACAAGTTTTGTATCAGACGAGTTCTAATAGATGGAGGTGCTGGTTTGAACATCTGTACCATGAAGTTGGTTAAGGCTTTAGGATTTTCTGAAGACTCTAGTGATTTCAGAAGAAAGATTACCATAAAAGCTTATGATGATGAAGAAAGAGCATCCAAGGGTCTAATCATGCTACCAATCAGAGTGGGACCTGTTATAAAGAATACTTTCTTTCAAGTACTAGACCGTGATCTTGCATATAACATCTTGTTGGGTCGTCCTTGGATCCATGAAATGCAAGCTGTCCCATCAACCTATCATCAATGTCTTAAGTTTCCTTATGATGGACAGGAAATCATGATACTAGCGGATAATTCCAATATTCAAACTTGTGCCAACATAAAAGCTAGTCAAGATACTTTGGTCCCTAACAATTGAGAAGCTCATGCTAAGACTTCTCTAAAGATTGACACACAAATCAGTCAATTGACCAATAGTTTTGACAAAAAAATGAAATTCAAGGATCATGGAGTTGGAGAATACTCTCTTTGTCTCGCCAATTTACCTACATCACCTCGATCACATGGACAACCGTCTATCAGGGAACATCAAATATCAGCAGCATCAACATCAAAGCAACCACCAATAGAGCCAATCACAAAATTTAATGGACAATTCATCAAAGAAAAATTCCCCATGGGAAATCCTGAGGATATAGAAATTCTAAACTGGCTCTATAAAGATGAAGATGAAGCAGTCTTTAATGTCAAATTACCCATGGACAAATATAGAAAAGGGTACTCAATCATGCAGAAGATGGGCTATGATAAAAGTCCTATTGGAAAAAGGAAAGGAGTAGTTGAACCTATTCACCTCCATGGACTTGCTGCAAAAGAGAAAACTGGATTGGGTTATGATACTCACTCCAAAGAAAACACATCCAAACAAATACATGGCATTGTCTTTGCATTGCAAGAAGGCTCAGATTCACGAGAAGCATGTTTGGCAACAATTCAAAACTTTATGGAGAACAATTCAGATACAGACTCTATTGAATATGAATGGGACACCATTTATAATGATGAATTCTGGAGGGATAAAGAGGTTGATGTAATACACCAGTACGCCCCAACTCTAATTGAAGGTGAAGGGTCAGGGTCCCAACCACAAGAATCTGAACCACAAATCAACTATGATTCTAGTGATACTGAGTTAGATCTAAACGAACAAGATTATCATGAGGATAGTATCATCATTGACCCACCTCATACCTCAGATCCTACAGACCACTCCATTATGACTATAACCATAGTCAATTTCACACAACCTGACGATCCGATATCTTTAATTTATCTTGATCTCATTGATTGGGATTCAACCGAACCTATCGATATACCTATGTTCCCAAGTGACGAAGCTATCATAAACTTCCTTTCTACAGAGGATATAAATGATTGTTCCACCAGTGATTTTCGACATCGACTTTTTGATCAGGAGAGTGTCAAGTCTCCCAGCTGCAAAAGTAAAAACAAAACAAAGAGATCTAATGGTGAAAACCAAAATCTGGCAGTATTAGATCAAACAAAAAATAAAATAAAGAGCATATCAGATGGTGAAAACCTCTTTGAGGCACTAGACGATGGGAATCTTGACACTCTCCCAGAGCACTACCATGAGAAATTTCCTATTTTGATTGAGCCTACAAATGCTATCAATCTTGAGACTTCCAACAAGCCAAAAATTTTACAGTTAGCTACTTCAATGACAGAGAAAGAAATACCAGAGTTCATAGAATTCCTGAAAGCAAATCAAGTAAATTTTGCGTGGTCTTACGCTGACATGCTTGGTCTTGATCTTGATCTCATCATGCATCACTTGTCTATCAAACCAGGGGCCAAGCCGGTAAAACAAAACCTCAGAAAGATGCACCCTCATGTTGCATTATTGGTTAAGGAAGAACTAAGAAAACTCCTTGATGTGGGCTTCATAAGACCAATCGACTATGCATAATGGATCTCCAACATTGTTCCTGTATCCAAGCCAGATAAAACTGTGAGAATATGCACAAATTTCAGAGATCTTAATAAAGCATGTCCAAAAGATGACTTCCCACTCCCAAGCATCGACACTATAGTTGATTTAACAGCTAGCCATGCCATGCATTCATTAATGGATGGTTTTTCTGACTACAACCAAATCAAGATTGCACTTGAGGACCAAGAGAAAACAACTTTCACATGCCCATGGGGAACTTACTATTGGAATGTCATTCCTTTTGGTTTGAAGAATGTTGGGGCTACTTATCAAAGAGCCATGACTACAATCTTTCATGACATGATGCACATCTTCATAGAAGATTACGTAGATGAAATATTGGTAAAATCATACACCAGAGAAGGACATCTTGAAATATTGTCCAAAATATTTTCAAGATTAGAGAAATTCAAAGTTTGCCTCAACCCTAAGAAATGTGTTTTTGGGGTCAAATCTGGAAAACTCTTGGGGTACATTGTTTCAGAAAAAGGAATTGAAGTAGATCCTACGAAAGTACAAGAAATTATGGAAGTTCCTCCACCAAGAACATTAGTCAGTTAAGATCACTATAGGGATGACTATAGTCCATACGAAGGTTCATTACACAATTGGCCGACAAAAGTTTACCTTTCACACATCTATTGCATAAGAATGTTTCTTTCAGGTGGGATGACAAATGTGAATTGTTGTTTCAACAAATCAAACAATATTTAATGACTCCACTAGTTCTTGTACCACCAAATCCAGACAAACCACTAATCTTATACATTACTGCAACAGAGACAACTCTGGGGGCACTGCTAGTGCAAGAAGACTCTACAGGAAAGGAATGTGCAATTTATTACATCAGTAGAACATTGACAAGTCATGAGCTCAACTACACTTTTATCAAGAAGGATTGTCTAGCAATAGTCTTTGCTTCACAGAAGTTTTGACATTACATGTTAACCCATACAATCAATCTGGTTTCAAAGATTGATCCACTCAAGTATTTATTAAGCAAAGCATTATTGACAGGAAGGTTAGCAAAGTGGGTAATGATTCTGAGTGAGTTTGACATCCATTATGTTGATTGCAAGGCAATCAAAGGACAAGTTATCATTGATCAATTAGCTGAAGTACCACTACAAGCAGATCATCCCTTGCACATTGAATTTCCAGATGCTGATGTCTTTACTGTAGAATCTAAATGACCATGGTCCTTATATTTTGATGGTTCTTTCACTCAACATAGATCGAGGGTAGGTATTCTTTTCATCACCCCTCAAGGACACACCATTCGATCATATAGGCTGATGTTTCCATGCACACACAACATAGCCGAATATGAAGCATTGATCACTGGGCTTAAAATAGCGTTGTAATGGAGGATTACAGAACTACAGGAGTATGGCGACTCACAGCTGGTCATTTATCAGATCAATGATGATTATCAAACCAAAGATGACAAACTAATACCATATAAAAAGATGGTTGATGACTTTAAGAAATATTTTGTGGACATCAAATTCACACAAATTCCAAGACTTGACAACAAAGTAGCCGATGCCATGGCTACGATCGCGTCATTGCTACAACTCCCAGAAAATTAGACTTGCTATGAATTTCTGGTGGAACAATCATTTACACCTTCCTATGACATGCCCGAAAGCCAAATTATTTGCCACTTGGTAGGATCCAATTCACCTTGGTATGAAAAAATTTATGCCTACCTCAAAGATGACATCTTTCCACCCGATTTATCCCATAACCAAAAACATAATTTTATCTACCAATCTGCTCGCTACACTCTTATCACTGATACCTTTTATCGCCATGGTCTTGATGGTACTTTACTTCAATGTCTTGAACGTGAGGAATCTGACAAAGCTTTACAAGAAGTTCATGGTGGCATCTGTGGTACTCATTCGAGTGGATTGACCTTATCCAAGAAATTGTTTAGAATGGGTTACTACTGGCCTACAATGGAGAGAGAATCATTCACTTTTGTGAAAACATGCTCAAAATGTCAGATTCATGGGAATCTCATTCATGCTCTGCACAGGACTTCAACCATTCATGCCAACCTGGCCATTTTCTCAATGGGGGTTAGATCTAGTGGACAAAATTCATCCTTCTTCATCGAATGGGCATAAGTTCATCATCACAACTACAAAGTATTTTACCAAGTGGATTGAGGCAGTCCCTCTTACTAAAGTTACCAACAAACAAATATCAACATTCATACTCAATTATATTATTTTTCGGTATGGCATTCCCAACTCCATTATTATAGATAATGGACGTCCATTCAAAAATTAGGATGTTGATGAACTTTGTGAGAGATTTCACATTCAACATAGATATTCAACACCTTACTATCTGTATACATGCAAAATTAACATTATGCATTTGATTAGATTCAGTCAAATTAGGTCTCACATTAGGCCCATTCATCACTTTCATCCATTCATTAAATAATCTCATTTCCTAAGGTCATTCATCAAATAAACATTATCACCAACCTTTTAATAAATCAAACATCATCCCTTTAATTAAATAGATCAAACATTTATTTAATTAAAATCCATACTTCATCCTTTTCTGAATTAAATAAATAAAATATCAAAGTCCTAAAAGTCAACTCACCTAATCATCATTAAATTAGCCTAATCATCATCTTTTTAATCTAACCTTGATTAAATACTAATCTCACCCACTTTCATTCTCTAGATATCTCTACTTGCACAAGTAAATAAATTTTATTGATTTATTTAAAAAACCCTCATTTTCCCTCAACACGACAAGTCCAACATTGCATTTATTGTTTTTTTTCTTGTCCCCCTCTCAAAATTTATTGCAAAATTTGAATTCAAATTCTCCCTCTCATGGGCACTCTTCCCAAATCTTGCACATACATAAACCAATCACCACTTGACAAGTGTCCTCCTTTCATTCGTCCAATCTTAGTCCCACATTGGTCTCTCTTCAACACTTAGCATTTTGAAAATCTTTAAATGAGAAGCTTCATCCTCAAGCAAATCCTCCACAACTTTTATGCAAAGTTACTCTATTAATTTGAGAACTCATCTTGCTCATCATCTCCACTGCATTTCATCATCTTAGCTTTGATCAAGGATTGGGAAAGGGTCACTAGCACATGTGACACCAATCCACTATGGAATAGGTAACTTGTTGAGTGTTTTCATTATGCTTGTGGTTTTCTTTTATCTTTTGTTGCATTTTGGAACATTTGCAAGGTATTTCATAGGGTCATGCTTGAGGAATTTGTGATTTACTAACCTTGTATGAAGCTTAGTCTTTTGCAGATTTCAAAAGTATGCACCACATTTGGCGCTAGAAGGAGGGCTTTCACCGTTGGATATATATGTTACTAAAATTTCTAAATTCGATTGATGTTTCATTATTTCTGAATATCATCATCACTGTCATCTTCTATATGCACTGAAGTTCTAAAATCTGATAGAGGTGATATTGATTTAGCATAGATCCAGAATTAATGTTAATATATGAAATGCTACTAACATTCCTAAGTTTGATTGATGCTTTGCTGTTTCTAAATATCATTGTTAACTTCTATATACGCTTCCTATTTTGGACTGCCCATGTATGCCTGGAGTATTTTTTCAACTGATCTTGTTTGTTTCTTGTTACGCATATTGAGCAAGTAGCTTGCATATTCATGTCTGATGATTTGCATAGCAGCAGATAAAGTCGTTACCTTTCCTAAATTTGAAATTACATAGAACATGCTCCTCCACGTTTTATGTTTTTCAGTTTGATTGGAAACCAGATTTACGCCAAAACCATTTTTATTTTATGTCCCCTTCGTAAACTGTGTGAAAGAGCTGAGCATGTTTGAAAAGCAGTGAAAAGTAGGGAGATATGTCACTCAAATAAAATCATATCCTTTTCTGATCTGGAAGTTTTCTGACAGTGTTGTCTATTGTGTGAGCGCTTAAGACTTCTTGATGATTATCCTTTTTGTTACCTTTTGCAGTAATTGCATGGAATGGAATTCAAATATCTATTAATGTGTCTAATAATTGCGTGAATGTCATCAGAAAAGTAATTTCTTATGAAATATAGTTGTGTCTATCATTTTATAGCCTTAACAGTCTTTGTGCGCAAAGTATTTAGCTTTGTCTATCGATTTTATAGCCTTAAAAATCTTTTCTCTACTTAGGCATCATGTTATGTGGTAATAAGCTTAGACTAGGTGAAAATCGATATTCCCTTTAAATGACAAATATGATGAATGCTTTAAATTCTATCATTCAAAGGCTATAGAATTTGTATTTCATTAGGAAATGTGCAGCCTAAAACAAGTACTTTGCATCACTAGTAGAGGTGTACAATAAGGGGAGAAATGCGAAGGCAAAGTGTGTTGCAAACGTTTCATCAGGAAGATCATCCTCGTACAGAAACCTTATGCTCTACAAAGTCAACGAGATTCCTTACTTTTTCCTATAGCATTTTGGTTAATTATCTTTTCTTCCAGTTGTTCACAAATGTATGGCCAAATCTTCACCATATTTCCCCACTGTTGATTGTCCTTTCCAAAAATTTATGATTGGCGTATTTCTCTATATTTCTCTGGCTCCTCTCCAACCATAGCTATCATTTTAGTCAACATTTCCTTAATTTCTATGCCGCTGCTTATCATTATGAGTGACTTCAGCCCACCTGTTATTTATCAGAAATAAATGAAGTAAATGAGATGAGAGAAGTTGATTTGATCATATTTTCCTCCTTGGGAATGAAGATTTTGGATTCTACCTTTCTTGTACTAAACACCGAATGAAGATTTGAAATCTTTTCCGCCCAATTGCCTTGCTTTTATTGTATCTTTAGCTAGGCATGGTATCATTTTAAGCCCCCTTATGAATTTTGAGTTAGTTTCCTTTTGGGGGATTTTCTAATTTTACTTTTCTAATTAAGGCTTTCCTTAAAAATTTAATGGCAAGTGGGATTTTTTATTTCTTAGTGTAAAATCATTGGTTCTTTTCAGAGAAAAAATGTTCTATTATTTAAAAGGATAATGTTCAAAAAGTTATCTTGATCAAATAAACTTGAATCTTATTTAATTGTGTTTCTTGTCTAATAGGTACAAACAAAGGAAAAGCAAAGGCGAAAAGGTACAAAATGAACAACGAAGGAACAAGGCACAAGGAAAACGAAAGGAGGAGAATTTAAAAAAAAAAAAAATCAAAGTGTTTTTAAACCCTTTAAGTGTTTGTTCAACAACTTTCCATGAAATTTTTTGTCTTTTCGCCAGGGATATCTTAATTTTCATTTAATGTTAAGAAGAAAATTTGATTTTTTCATTGCAAAGGGCTGCAAAACAGAATCTTAAGAAAAAACTCACTAGATTTTGGTTTGAGGTTAAGAATTGAACAATCAAAACTCACACTTCATTTTGGTGCTTAAAACTAACTCACAATTGCTTTGAAGGCTACAAAATGAACAAGTTCTTGAATTGTGTGATTTTGTCTTGGGTGCATTTTGAGTGCGTATCCTCTCCCCTTGCGGTTCGTGCGATCTAGGGTGCAAGAGAAACAATCAAAAATGCATTTTATTGCTTTGAAACACTTCGATTTGGGTTTAAAATTGAATATCTTGTGCGAGTGTGAGTAGGGGCATTTTTGTGTATATTCTCTTTCTTTGTGCCATCAAAGATTACCGAAGCACATTTTGTCTTTGCTTGCTTTTGTTTATCCTAGAGGGCCTGCCTTGGGGAAAAAGTACTCACCCAAGGGAACAACTCAACCGGTAACACTCTAAAGCTAAGAGTATTTCCAGCCAGGATATAAATGTGGGTATTGGTTAAACGCCATTATCACGCGGTTGGCTCTGACAAGATGGATCTAAAAGGGGACTCTTGTCGTATGGGTCAATCTCCACGAATGGAGAGTCCTTACTAGAACCCATGTACTAGAATTTTCCAAAATCCTTGATCTATTTTTTGGTGCAAGAACGGCCATTCTCGGGTTTACACCACTCCTTTTTACAGCCTTTTAGTAGGAAATGGAAAATATGCCATGGGAGTTTCATGGTGTTGATGCTTGCTGCCCTGGGGAGTAAGGGAGTGCTATGGAGGGAGCCTGGGGGTCAAGCATCTAACCATTCTGCCAAAGATATGTGAGAGCTGGAGCCCTTTTCCAAGTGGGATTCAACAACATTGCCTTTAGACATCCATATAGGGTTTGTACTTCTTGGTTTGAAAACACAAGGTTGTATTTGAAAACATTTGCAAACAAAATATCCAACAAGATTTTCAAAATTTCAAACCCTTTTGAAGACAAATATCATTGAATCCATCCAGCATATGTTATTGCTTTCCCTTTGGGATCTATCAGCCCTAGAGGATCCTAAGCATTGGATTATACCTCAATTTGTCTTCTTGAGTAAATAATAGGAAAACCCTTGCCTTAAGTTCATTGAATTTCCACATAAAATATCTTGTGGGGTTTAAAGAAATTAAGACATTGGACATCTTAGTTTGAAACTTTAATCAAAGAGAGTGTTTTTGGTAAAATAAAGCCATTAAACAAAGATAAGCAAAATGAATTTTAATGTGTGATTGAAGACTCACAAATCCCAAAGCAAAAATCATTGAAAATCTGAAAATGAAAGTTCAAATGAAATCAATCCTTGGTTACAAAGGTCTTTAGGAAGCATATGCACGCTCTTCAATACCTAGGTCTAGGAAAACAAATTGGTCTTTTTAGGTTCATCTAGGGATCAAAAACAAATCAAACCTCTTTCATCCATCTTTCAAAACATCAAACATCATCTCATGAATCATCTTTTGAAAAACCTTGAAATCATCCTTGAAGTGCTAGGCTTTATGACAAAATCAAGCAAACACCAAAATCATTGAGACCAAGTCCTTGAAACATTTATCAAAACACACCTTTGGCTAGGAAAGTGTAAATGCATACTTTTGCATATCCTTAGTCAAAGTCACCCAAATCATCTTGTCTAGCTTAGTGTATGTAGATGAATCCTTCTCCATATACTTAGTGAAACAATCATCTTGTTTAGGTAGGTGTGGGTAGATGCATCCTTCTCCTCACACATATACAAATCATCATCCTTTGAACAAAACTATCCTTTAGATCATTATCAAACATCTTAGGGTCTTTTTGCTCAAAATCAAAATCAAAATCCAAATCAAGATCAAGGACAAAATCTAAAAATCCAAAAAATCAAACCAATCAAAAATCCAAAGTCCTAGCATTTCGTTCAAGATTTATCAAAAGCCAAAAACAACACCCATAAACATCCATAACATCCTTAAACATCATCATATCATCATCACTTTTGATCCTAAAAAGCATCCTAAAAACTTTCACTTTGGAACATAAAATAGAGATTAATCCAAGGAATCAAGATATTCATCTCCCATATTCTTGAAGATTGATCCCCATTTTATGGTTCTAACTAGATCTCAATAAAACAAGAGTATGGAAGCCAACAAAGAAACACCCGCTTCAAGTGATCTTAGCCAAACCACTCCTAAAATGAATCCCATTGGGGATGGAAATCTCACAATTAGCCTTCCAACATCATCACAAAACCCATAGGAGGAAACCCAAGGGGAAGATCTTACCTTTGGAATGTCTCACGAGGAAATAGCTAAAATGCTCCAAAATCCGGACAACCATAGAATCATCAACATCATGATGAGGATTCAACCTTCACAGCATGCTTAAACTAGCAAAAACAGGCTTAAGTTGCTCGGATTTTGATGGAGCACTATATAGAGACATTTCCAATTCAATCATCCACTATCCCCATTTCTCATCTACACCCCTTATCTCTCAAAACATCACAAAAATATCCGCAAATCATAACATCATTTTGCCCAACTCAACCCATGTTAACAAGTGGAAATACATTTTCTCAATGCTCTTCAATCACATCCCCTTGTTAATAATCAAAACTTGGACGTAAACACCACATTGGAACAAAACATCCCCCATAATCCATTACAAAAAATGTTCCTCTCACTTTACATTATGACCCATCATCAACATCTTTTCACGGAGCACCTCAAATTCCCCTCCTCACAAATTCACAAGAGGAGGGAGACATGTTCGGACCAGGCATTTTCACCACAAACTTCTCAAGGAGCCCACCCTTACATTTCTAATTCTCTCCCAATTATCACTATTGTTAATACTCACTTAGTTTAGGCTTCATTGAGTATTTACTGTACTAACATCCCAACCATCAATCAAACATACAATGTTTCAACTTATTACAACAAACTATTAAATACATAAGTAATGGAAACTATCAAACACACCCTTAACATCACAAAGCATGGTCTCTCAAGGACCCATCACATCAATACCATTATCCAACATGAAAAAAATCAATTCAACATTACCACCTACCACCATTCCAAATCCACCACCACCCCCACCACCACCAACGTTCACCACATCAACTCAATATGATGCAACATTGCAAGTTGCTTTCCAAAGAGGATACCAACAAGTCCAAAAACAAAAAGCTGTGCAACAAGCCGCTCAATCTGCACAAGCTGCCAAAGCTGCACAAGCCGCAATACAAGCGCAACAAGCACAACAAGCCCAAGATTTATTGCAACAACAACAACAACAAGCCGCCCAGGCTGTGCAAGCATTACAAGCACAAAGGGTTGCATAAGCACAACTTTTATTGCAGCAACAAGCCACATAAGCGCAAGCTCAAGCACAATCTCAATATCAAGCACAACAAGCACAACTTCTTGCACAAGCAACACAAATGCAAGCATATCAGCAAGCACTAAAGCAATACCAAGAGCAGCAAGAAGCAGCAGAATTGGCGCCCAACAATAACTGTTGTGGGAACAAGAACAAGCAGAACAACAAGCATTGTTAGAACAACAACAAGCGCAGTAGCAAGCACAACAACAAGCATTGTTGGAACAACAACAAGCGCAACAACAAGCACAAATCCTAGCGCAACAACAACAAGAGCAACAACAAGCATTGTTCATCCAAAAGCAAGTAGAAGCCTACTTCGCCCGCCACAACATATCGATACCATTGAACAATGCACCAACCAACCCATCCATCCAAAACCACTTTATTGCAAATAATTCCTCAAAAACACATCTATCCCACCCCCCCTCGATCCCCTGCACGATGTGACAACACAATCAAAGTTGTTTCGCAACAAGTGCTTCTTGACCTTCAATCAGTATGATAACCAAAAAACAGACAAAGAAACTTGTAACCCTATCCATTCGATAGGAGCCTAGACATGAAAACCACCCCTATGGGATTTGAGATCCCTACCGACAAATATCGAGGGACGGGAAACCCCAAGATCAAGCATCGCGGAATTTTCTAGGTTCATTGTATGGAGGTTGATGATCTATTACTCTATCTCGAAAATACCTCCCTAGAGCTAAGTGTGCAATGCTATAGAATGGTTCTCGCTTACCCTCAGGCATCAAAACATTCCAGGAAATTAGAGACAAATTCATTAGAAACTATGCATGTAACATTACAATGAATGTTAGTCTCGAAGAACTATACGCTCTAAAACAAGGAAAAAATGAATCTTTTGCTTCATTTCTTCAACGATGGCAATCCAAGGCCAATCAAAGCAAGTGGACCATGCTAGAGAACAACAAGTCTGCACAATCATCACCAACCTTGAAAGCCGCTTGTCATTCCACCTCAAGGTTCAGGGAATCACCACCTATGATCAACTGATCTCCAAGGCGCTTAGCATCGAAAGAGCCCTTGCAACCCAACCCGTCGAATCAACACCATATCATGAACAACAAAACAATCGCCCACCATCAAATTACAATGATAAACCTCGTACATGGGCGAGAAACAAAAACATCACTAATGATGGCGTCATCGATGCTAAGGTGGTCATTAGTGGTCCACGCCAAAACACACCTACACAACAAATCCAAACACCACATCAAAACACTCATCACACAACACATCAACCCAACAATAATCCCACAATCAATAACCTCAATGACCAAAGAGGACCACCTCAATGTAAAACATACCCCAAATGAAAATACACTACTTTGGGGGAACCACTTGAGGACATCATGAAAAAGCTAATCGATGAAAAACTCATCCAAGCTCCTACATTTGAGAATTATCAAGAACCTGATGTCAAACCTCTTTGGTACAATGAAAATCAACTGTGTGAGTTCCACAAAATCGAAGGCCACACCACAAACAATTGTATGAGACTTAAGAACATCATCCAAGATCTCATCGACAAAAGAATCATAAATGTGGAAGCACCTACTGGGAATCAGGATCTTAAAATCTACACGAATCCGATGCCGAATCATGGCAACAAAGGGAATAACAAGGATAAAGGAAAAGGTAGTGTAAATCATGTATACGAAATAGTCATTGCCTCCCTAAATGAAGACTGCATGGTCATCACCATCAAGGGTGCTCATGCCGAAGACTGTGGAGTCACCACAAGAGGCATAAAAGTCACCATCGCAGGATCATCCCAACCCAATAAAGTCCCTACATCAAGAGCCGTTCTGTATAGCTACAATGTTGTAGACCATCTCAAAAGAATGCCAACACACATCTCCATCATGGAGTTGTTAAAAATCTCATCAACGCATAAAAAGATCCTTGAGGAAGCATTAGCCTCATCCACTGTCCCCGCAAACCTCGATGCGGAAGAATTCCAAGCTATGGTCGGAAACATCATAACACCTAATCTCCTTACATTTTCTGACCAAGATTTTCCTGCCCAACCATCTCACAATCACACACTTCACTTAGAGGTCATTGTGAACAAGAGAAAAATCAAAAGGGTCTTGGTGGATGGAGGTGCAGGTTTGAACATCTGTTCTCTTAGCCTCATCAAGTAGTTGAAAATATCAGAAGATTCCATCGACAAAGGCAAGGGCATCACAATCAGAGCATATGATGACCAAGAAAGAGTGTCTCAGGGCGTAATTAAGCTCCCTATCCAAGTAGGGCCAACACTCATGGAAACCACATGTCAGGTCTTGGACCTCGAATTTCCATACAATATCCTCCTGGGATGCCCATGGATTCATGCGATGAAAGCCGTAGCATCAACCTTCCACCAATGTGTGAAATTCACACATAATGGACAAGAGGTTGTCATTCATGGAGATCCCTGAAGCTGTTTTCATAACAGAACCTTGAAGCCAAATATTACAAAACTCTAAGTTCCAAAATGATGAGGGCCCATCCACATCATACATCGACTCCACCCACTCACATCCACTGCGACGTGAGACACCGGCCATTCCCACCATATCCGGCATCAAGGTCATCATCCAGAGGACGGTTGTGGAAGTTATAGGCCTCTAACATGCTTTTGTGATAGAGAGTTACCACAATCTCCAAGATCACGCAGGATGCCTACAAGAAAATCAAGCTCCCACATCACAAACCTATCTCTCAAAATTAATATCCTAAATTCACAAGACATGGGGAGACCTGCCATGAGGTAATTGGCGCATCCATCAAACATGTTGTATCAAGATGAGAATCGCGCCTAATCTACCAATGGATGAAAGAAGCAAAGGCCTACACATGATGCTTGCAATGGGCTATGACGAAAATCAAAGACTGGGACAAAATGACAATGGGCTCATAACACCTATCATGCCGTAGACGTAATTCATACAAATCTTAAGTCTGGATGTGCTACTGAGAATAACCATACGCGGGTTGAAGTA
>VDFB02323561.1:0-83143 GCA_007258455.2 Sequoia sempervirens
GCTATTAATCCTAACTGCTAGTTGTTAGCATTGAATGGTAATGATTAGAAACATATTAATAAGTACAATAAAAGACATTTTAAATGCTTACTTTAACTTCTTATACAAAAGAGACCTATTCTTTGTGTCCAAGTGTGGTAGTGACCACATTGATTCACCAAATGGAGGAGTTGGAGTCTGTTGAGGGGCATTCACTGGGTCTGAGGTTGAGATGTGGCAAATATGCCACTGAGGGGGGATAGTAGACCAAAAATTAGTTTGTGTGGAGGTGTGGCATGAACATTAAAATTATGAGGAATGTTGTGCATGCTTTTAGGTGCTTATGGAGGGCACTATTGAGAAAATCCTTAGAAGATGTTTAATATTCTAAACCATTATTTGGGATTATATTAATCAAGATGAGTGCAAAATTACAAGAATTCTCTTAATCATGGCTTTCAAAAAATTTGGAGAACCTGTTGTGCAATTTTTCGCACACACGCCCCGCTATAAGTAGGGACCCTCTTTCGCTTCAGTTTTGGTGTTTTGGCCCTTTCTTTTGAGGTTTTGTCTGACCTAGGCATGTGTTTAAATTGTTTATTTTGAATGCCTTAGTGTTTTCCCCAGGTTATTCATTGAAAATCTTGAAATCTGGATGAATTTCGGGCTTTTGCTCGAATTCGAGATTTTCCACCCTGGTCGGATTTTCCCAGACCCTGCTTAGACTCTGGCTAGACCCTTGTTATTCAGGGATTTTCATTCTTCGCAGATTTCCGTGTGGGCCAGATTTTCCTGGATTCTGCCCTAATTGTGGGATTCCTGAATTCCTTCTATGGTTGTCTTATCAACTACATTTATGGCTCCGTGCGTCTTCTGAGAAGTATACTTAACTTGATTTTGAGATCTTTTGCGTCATTATGCTCACTATTTGCCATTGTCTGAGTTGAGTGCCGCATCCTTAGATTTTTTTCTTTGAGCTTTTGGATTTGATTTGGGCATTTGGGTTTGAATTGGTCTCATTTGGTGGTGATTTCTTGTGCATTATCGCCTGTGTTCGTTGTGGACACCATTGAGCCTCACGCTTGCTGCTTCTAAGATCAATTCCTGCTTTATAATAATATGTGTCTGATTGCTCTGCTTTGAATTAAATTATGAATGGCCCGTTGGTATTGTGAGGGCTTGTGGGATTTGAATTCATGTGTATTTGTTTGTTTCGTGCTAGGGTTGTTCAGTATTGTATCCTTTGTCATCTCCCAGGTGAGTTGTGAGTTCATGTGTTCATCTGCATTTTAATGAATCTTGCCTAAGAGTGATTAGTAAACCCTAGTGACGACTCAACAGTTGAAACAACTAAATTCTGAACGTTCTTTTGTGCTAATGGCGGATGAGTAGGGTTTTTTCTAACCTAGGGCAGTGCCATATCAGGTGATTCCATCTTAAGATTGACCTAAAATGCGAAGAAAATTCATGAAAGGTTCGTCCCCGACTTTCCCTAGGTTAAAATTTTTGAAATCCATAGTCGTGGCTTAGCATCGCAGTCCGAGATAATCCATCCCTTCTAAATTTCATTCGCTGTGACCATTCGAGATCGCTGAAATATCATATCGACCACCTTGAGGTTCGTCGAAGTGGTTTTCCTAGGTTCATGTTAGTTCATCGTGACACTATCATTTTTACACCGATGAAATCCTTTATGCATATCAGTCGGCGAGACCTCACCTCGCGAGAAGATGTCTCATCGATATGCTTGTTCATACTCGCTTTCGGCCAGACAAGTCCTAGTCGCCAAAAGGTCATGGCAGGATCCAGTGGCTTTACCGATATTCCTTTTCTTCGCCAAGATATCTGTCCTTCGGCGAGACCTCCCACCGAGCACTTTTGCTTTCCTCGAGCTCTGTTCTTTTAGTTGCTATAACCCTTCGAGGTCGGTGAGATGTCATGTAGATCTTTCTATGTCACACCGAAGCCCTTTGTGGGTTTGCATTTGGTCGCCCAGACACCGCAATTCTCACACCGAAGTCTTTATGTCGGCAAGACAAACCTCATCGCCAAGAGCTCATAGCGGGCTCCTTTCATCTTGTTGATCTTTCGTAAGTTCGCTGAGACCTTCCCCTTTCGGTGAGACCTTTCATCGAGCATATCCTACTCTTGTCGAGTGACCTTCTGTTGGGATGACTTCATAATGTCGGCAAGAGGTTATGCGGATGGGACTTCACATAGCCGAAACACTGTGCGATCGGCAGGACCTCTGGCCGAATTCAAAACTGAATGCCTGTCAGTAAGACACCACAGCTTCGCTGAGACCTCATATCAAGAAATTTAATTTGGCTAAAATGTTTGTTTAGACCCCGACAGTTGGTGGGACAAGATGATTTCACCAAGACTTCTCAGTGAGATGATTGACCCTTGCCGAAACTTTCATCCTGGGAATCTCCATTGGTCTGGAACTTTGCCTTGACCATGGATTTCTGCCGGGTCCAGATTTCTCTGAAATCCACCATCTCCCAGATTTCTCGAAAATCCTCTTTGGCCTGTTCTTCGTGTAAATCCGTCCCTCACGGATTTCCCCGAAATTTGGTGAAATATAAAGGAAAATGAAATCATTGGATTTGTTTATGATTCATGATGCATTTGATGATTATTTCATGTCATATTTGGATCTCCCATGTAAATTTATTAATGAAAATGATCAAGTTTAATAATTAAGTTGGTGTTTCCAGGTTATTCCATTGGAATCTGATTGGTTTGTAATTTCTCGAATTCCTCTCTCGCTCAAATTCCATGGATGGTCTTGAAACCCGAAATGTGTTATGGTCATTCTATATGAGATTTAATGACACCTTGACTATATGAGATGCATTCTAATGGTGTTCTGATGAATTAACCTTGCTTTTCTGTGGTTTTTATTATGTTTTCATGTTGAGTGCAAGCTGAATCAAGCAAAGTAGCGGCTGCTTCTTCATTGACTGATGCAAAGAGGATTAAGCTAGACATTAAGAGCAAGGTCCCTGAGAGTAAGATAACTTATGTCTGGTCAGAAGTCACTGATACAAATGTTGGCCTCTGGGACTATGAGGAATTTAAAGCAAGGATGGCAGCCAAAGATCCTCCTTTGGTGACTAGAAGAATAATGGAATCCAGTTTGTCCCATGTTGTTGGTTTCCCCTCTACAGTGCAGTGTTATGAGCTAGTCCTTGAGTGCACCAGGCACTATGATCAGGATACACAAAGGATAATTGGTCCTCAAGGGAGGTTCGTTGCCAATCTCAACCTGGTTTCCATTGCCCAAACCTTTGACATGCCAGACCGGTCTCATGTGGTGGGATTCACCATTGAGGCAGCTCAGGAGTTCTATAATGACCAGATTGTGAAATCACAACAGTCTATCAACTCCTGGCTGGAGAAGCCCAAGTCCCACTATTCCAAGTTGCCACAGCAGCTATTCAGAGCAAAATTCAAGGAGTACTATGATACCATCACCTTCCTTAGCAGGGTGCTTGGATTGAAGAGTGCTGGTACATTTGAGAATTAGATGTGTCATGTGATTGTGAGGATGGAATAAGAAAATATTAACTACCATTGGGCAGGGGTCATCAGCCAAGTAATTCACAAACAATTGTCCAATTTGTTGCAGACAAAAACCTTCACAATGACCTCATATTTGGTCTATCCGCTGGCTAGATTCCATCCCTACAGATTATTAGATACAAAGGGAATTTTCAGACAAGATATCATCTATGAGGTTTACCCTCAGTTGTATTTAGGAAGCTTACACTACAAGAGGGAAAATGATGCATTTACCATGCATATCACTAGAATGCTTCAGGAAGCAGAGCATGTCAGAATTTTAGATCAAGCAAAGGAGCTCATCAGAAAATATGGAGCGTGGTTTATTCAATTTCCAACCTTCCCCTACATTCGAATTGATGGCTACCAAAGGGCCCCATACAGACTTCCAAGGTATCCCACTGACCACATTATATTGTTGGAAGTAACAAGACAAATTTGTGATTTTGATGCCACTGTCAAGAAGGACAAACACAAGACTGGATTTGGCAAGGATTTTCCCCTAAGGATTGGCACTGGAGAGGTTTGTCCTTCCATTGGTTATGCCCAGGCTTCTGAAGAAGAAATGAGTACTCTTGGCCTATCTTTCCATTCCGAGAGATCCAAGTTTGACATCACAGGGGAAGCTCAAAAGAGGGCCAGTAGGGAATATAGCCATAAGGTGAATATAGAGGACTACTGGGCCAATTGTGGTGATGAATATGAGGTCAGAAAGAAGAAATTCTCTTGGCTTCTAGTGGATGCAGTTCAATTGTATAATGTAAGGGCAGTGCCTAATCAATTGGAGGATGATGGGGACTTAATTCAGGATCATGCCTATGAGGTAGTAAAAGATAGGTCGATTGGTGATGTAGACTGGTTAGAAGAGGAGCAAACAGAACTGAAGCAACTGATGGAGCCAGTCATTAAAGTTACCAAGTTGTGGCTCAAACACACTATGTGGGAGTTGGAAAATAAAGGAGTGAAATGCACTTATAACCTGATGGGAGACTTAGATTCCCATTCCACTTCTGAGGAGTCCACGGGGCAGCAGGATCCTAAAGGTAAGGGAAAAATGGACTCCACATCCAAGATTAAGACAAAAGGTGTTCAGGAAACAAAGGTCCAAGAGACAGAGAAACAGAGAAGGCCAAAGGCTAAGAGGGGGACAAGAACTAAAAGATCTGAATAGAAGAAGGGCGAAGAACAGAATCCTGAGACTGATGCTCCTGTGCTGAAGAGAAGAAGAATTGTAAATTTTTCAGAGAAGGCAAGCTCCAAGGCTAGGGAGGAGGTAATTTCCCCACCAATTGTGAATGTTGAAAGTTCAGAGGAGAAAGCAAAGGTATATACAAGGAGGTCTAGTACTCCCTCTCCCAGGAATGATGTGCCTAAGGTGGATTTTCCTCCCGCCACTCTTCATAAGGAGTAACATGATGATGTGCCTCTCGCTCATGAAGCTCAAAGAAAACCACGTGAGTCAAGGGATGCTGAGAGTCATCTGGATACTGAAGGGGAAGAGTTTCATGAAGGTGAACTCTACAGTGCAAAGGCCGAAATTGAAAAAGAAATACAATCCCCTTTGATTGCACATACAGATTCTCCGGTTAGGACTGAGGAAGTTGAGTCTCCTTCAGGAGAAGTAGAGGCAATGAGAGATCCATCACCTGAACATAAGGGAAAGCATATTGAAAAGGAAGGCAAGATGGATGAGACCCCTAAGAAACACAATTTAAAGGAAAGGATATCGGAGGATTAGCAGGGAGAGGTGCAAGTTGATTCACAATTGGAGCCCACCATTCCAGAGTGGCTGGCCAAAGAGATAAAGAGGAAATAAGTTGTGGTAGAAGACACGCTACCAAATTGGGATGCACTCCTAGCAAAAATTGGGAAAGATAAAGGTAAGAAGAGGGCTAGAGTGATCTCAAAGGTTGAAAGGGATGAAGCACATAACAAAGTTGTTCATATCACCACCCCTGCTCCAGAAAAAGATAGAAATGATGTGATCGGAAAGGATTACAGTGTTCAGACTCTCAATCTAGGGCCTACATCAACTGAGCAAGATATTGAAGATTATGAGGTCTCCAGTACTGTTATTGTGGATCGATTAAGGAAGGAAATGAAGAACAAGCAGGAGCTGAAGAAAGAGAATGTAGATCTCAAGAAATGCTTGGAGGAATTAATGAAGCCACTGCGGTCCATTAATCCCTCTTCCTCTGCTACAAATCCTCTACCTCAGGAGACCATCACTGAGCTAGAAAAGATGAAAGCATCCACTATTGCCACTGTCTACCAAATTGGGATGCACTCCTAGCAAAAATTGGGAAAGATAAAGGTAAGAAGAGGGCTAGAGTGATCTCAAAGGTTGAAAGGGATGAAGCACATAACAAAGTTGTTCATATCACCACCCCTGCTCCAGAAAAAGATAGAAATGATGTGATCGGAAAGGATTACAATGTTCAGACTCTCAATCTAGGGCCTACATCAACTGAGCAAGATATTGAAGATTATGAGGTCTCCAGTACTGTTATTGTGGATCGATTAAGGAAGGAAATGAAGAACAAGCAGGAGCTGAAGAAAGAGAATGTAGATCTCAAGAAATGCTTGGAGGAATTAATGAAGCCACTACGGTCCATTAATCCCTCTTCCTCTGCTACAAATCCTCTACCTCAGGAGACCATCACTGAGCTAGAAAAGATGAAAGCATCCACTATTGCCACTGTGAATTGGATGAGAGGGGTGCAGGTAAAAGGTGATGAAGCTATCAAGGAGATCCATTCAACTAGAAAGGATGCCACAAGGACCACTTAATGGTTGAGGCAGGTAATGACACAAGATAAAGAGGACACCGACCTCCTTCTACAGAAAACCAGGACTATAATGGAGTACACCTAGGATAGGTTGGTGAGTGATGGGATCCTTCCTTCTTCTAGAGCTTCCGAACAATGGGAATGGTTTGAGGTGTTGCAAATTAGGAAAAAGGTGTTGAAGAAGATTTACAAATAAAGAAAACACATTGACGACGCCCTAGCTGGCGTCTACAATGGCTGCATTACTTTTTCTGAGATAATCACAGGAAGAAGGAAGATCATGCCCAAGTATCTAAACTTGGAACAGGTGAGGAAGTGGTGGCATGATGTCTATGCACCACTTGATGATGGGTCCGTTTCCGAGCACCAACTAGATGATGCAGCCACCTACCTTGTAGTTATTGATAAGTATTTGGCGTATAAGGTAGAATGGGATAAGTTGGTCAAACACTCAAGAGATGAGATTGCATCCATTGAGAATCAACTTAGGGTTCTTCCCCTACCACCACTCGCAGGCCTGGATGAGACGTTCTTGAAAGTACACGAAGAGCCAGGTCAAAGCAGAGATAATAGGGAAGGGAGATAATGATAGGCTATGGCGCGATTTGTGCTTCTCTATTATCTTCCCGCGCATCGTCCGAGCTGCGGATCTCGGGCTGACTTGGATGGGATATGCATTTAATGTTGGTTTGACCCATTTCGAAGACTCTCTTGGCCGGGTGGTTGTGCCGAGTTATTGTTGTGAAACCCTTGCCTTGCTGATGGATTCCTGGGGGTTTTCTATAAATTGGGCATGTCACCTCTCTATAAAGGGTTAGAACAGTTAGAAATAGTTGGAAGGTTAGAATTTGTAACTAGAACATAGAGCAGAGATAGTTAGAAGTAGAGTAAGTTAGCAAGTAGTTTCCCTCAAGAAAATATTGTAACAGAAAGCTAGAATTGTTGCTATAGTGAACAATTTGAATACAAGAAATGACATTGTGATTTGGTGCCATACTTGTTTCTTTTGTTTTGCATGGTTCCAGTTATTCCATTTTTAAAATTGCTTTGAGAAGGTTAATGTTTAGATTAGATTTGATTTAATAATGTTTGTGATTCAATACTTGAATGTTGCAGCAATCCTTCAGTCCACACTTTTCGCAACCAATTGATTGTTAGTTGCTTTGAAAAGTTAGCCTGGACTTTATATTCCGTGTGCTTAAGTTCGATTGTAAAGATTTGTTCATTTTTAACTGCAATAGGGTTATTTGAATGAAGGTTTACGATTTGAAAATCTTAACACCTCAGAAGATTGCACTGTTTTCTGTGAGATTGTAGATTTATCTTGGTCAAGTAGAAATTAGTTTTGAAGGATTGTTCCATTTTGAGTATTGGTTACTTTCATTGTTAATCTTAGGTTTAGTATAAAGCTTAGAAATCTCTTTGAAACCCTTCTCTTTTTTTACTTCTTTGATTATTGGGTTAAAACTAGGATTGAAGCGTCATCAGATTGTTAGATCTGATAAAATCGATTCAACATTTGCTCGTAGTAAGGTCCCATTGTGATTACCAGCATTTTCACATTTCGTTACTAAATTGTTTATGCACTATCAAGACCTGACATTAGAGACCTTTGGTTTATCTCTTGAGGCTTTCCAATAGAGATTTACCTTTCAGGAGAGATAGGATGTCATATTTTGTCTAGCTATTATTGTGCAGAAAACACAATCAACAGAACCCTAATGCAAATGGACAAGGAAATTTACTGACCTAATATTGGCTTGATGGCATGGAGACTACATAATGAAGACCTAATGTTGGTTTGATGGCATGAAGACTATATAATGGAGTAAAGTCTTAAATGTTAGGTCGTTGGAAGCTTTGGTGAGTATTTTCCTACTATAGAAAATGTTCGATGTTGGAAAGTGGTGTATGGTGTGAGGGAAAGATTTGATAATAGAGGTTGGATTATGAGGAATGATAGGTAGATATTTTTCAATAAGTTGTGTTGAGTCTTCACACAAATTGGGGACCAAAGTGGTGTGTTTCCTTACAATAGTTTCTTGCTCTATGGATGTATCACGTGACCTGAAAAAGTTTCCATGAGCCAAAAGAAACTACCAATATCTTCCAAACATAATGAATAAATCCAAAAAATAGGTAAAATAACTTAGAGTTCTTGCAAAAATACCACAATAAATAAACCTCTCAATCTCCATGGTCATGCATGCACTTGATGGAAGAATGTGCCAAAAAATAGATAGTAAAAAAAAAACTTTTAAATGTTAAACTTGCACGATGTCCACAATAGGCCAAAATGGCCAAAATATATGTGGAATACAAAATATACCCTAACAAGTAGATGGGAAAAGTGTAGATTGGCCCTTTTCTATTTTTTTATTTTTTACAACTTTTCATAAATAAGCATAGAGGCCTAAAAAATTATTAAAATTGATGAAATGAAAGGTATTTTTTCATTTCTTAAGCCTTCTAGATGTAATGGAAATGTGTGTTTGGATCTCTAATGCTATATTAATAGGGATATATGTGGGAGTCACCTTGATGTGGGAAGGAACGTGATCTCATGGATTTGATACCATGTTGGATAATGCCAAGATTAGAGATCTCGAAATAAACTTCCACAAGTGAACAAAATAAGCACAATAGCATGTCTATCAATATAAATTGATAAAGTGTGTAAATACAATGATCAAGCCTTTCTTATATAGGTAAGGGCGAGGAGGTGAGAAGGTAGGAGTGAAACTCTGACTAACCCTCCAAAGATGAAACACTTGTGAGCTCACTTAACAAGTGTGTGAACAAGTGTTAATTGGTATCTCAAGTCATGAGGATGCATGTCTCAACCATGTGAAGTGAGACAAAAGAAAAAGAAAACTAAGTAAAGTTAAGCTTGGTATGAATAGGTCAATCCTAGAAAGGTTATTAGCTAACTATGTATGATAATGACTCTATTTACAATAACATTAACAATGTGTTGGAATGACATAACTTTATTTGTGCATTGGAGCTTAAGATCCTTGGCTATTAGTCCTTGGAGAAAATTCCTAAAGGTGCCTATATTGGATGGAACTTTGGATTGGGATGTAGTGCAGGAGCACTTAATGGATTTTATGCCTCCATAAGGCCATTTTGTAAAATTTGATTTAGTTTTATGTTTGAAGTATGTAATAAGGTCATTTAGACCATATTGAATGTGTTTTAGTCAGTAAATAGGTTATTAGGTGGGTCATGAGTTCATTTTTACAAATGTTGTCAAATTGCAAAATTGCAAAAATGAGGAATATGAAGGGTCATTGTGGGAAAAGAAGTTATTTGGTTATTGAAACTCAAGGGTCAGTTGGAAAATTGATGAAATATGTTTAAATTAAGCCTTGGAGGGTCGAATCCAAGGAGGAAGAGGTGGTTGTTACATTTTGAAGTGAAATTAATAAAAGACCTCTTTGTTTTCTACATTTTTGAACATTAAATTTCTGTTTCAGAGCTTGGTATGGACATGTACAGAGTTTTTATGACTTATAGTTTATTTTAATGGATGGAAAATTGAATTAGCTTTCTAATAGTTTTTGTCTCATTGAATTTCATTGAGTTTTGAGTGTTTTATGGTCATTTTACTCAAGACAGGTTTGTAGAATTAGGCCTTTGGGACAGCGTAGCAGCAAGTTTTTGAGGGACACATTCCATAGTAACCCCACTTGAATTTAATATATGTTATATAAGGGCTTAATTGGTATCCAAATAAGTTTTTATATCGTGTTTTTGAGTTTTTTTCTAAAAATTATGTCAAAATTACCTTATTTGCTGCTCTCATCAAAGCGTAGTGAAAGATTGTGAAAAAATCATTTGCTTGAAGTGCTAGAGTTTTGGTCTTGCAAATTTTATTGAATTTGTGTTATTTTAGAGTCCCCTTACCTCTGCATCAAATTGGTATCAGAGCCCAGCAAAAGGTCTGGGTTAGTGTTGGTTTGTGGTTTTGGTTTTGTGGTTGTGTACAGGTTAAAAAGAACCTAGTTGCTGCCAAGGAAAGGCAAAGAAAAGTTGAATAGAAACAGGGAGAGACTTGCTTGTGAAGATGGATTTGGTGATAATATTGGGAATATATTTGTAGGTAGAGGAAGAGAGGAAAAAGAAGAAAAAGAAAGAGGAAAAAGAGAGGAAGAGAAAAGAGGAAGAGATGAGGCAAAAGGAGATTGATCAAAAAATCAAAGAGTTGGAGGAAAGGATAGAACAGTTGCTCAAAAGAGTCACAAGTTGGCACTTGAAGATCAAGAAAGTGGTCACATGGCCTATTGAGAAGATTATTATGAAAAGAAGACAAGAGAGAAAGCAAGCTAAGAAGATGAAGACTTTTTTGCAGATAGATAAAGAGCAAAGCAAACGAGTTGCAACAATGATAGTTGATAAGGAAGAGAGCATTACAATGGAAGAAGAATCACACTTGCAGGTTTTAGCCATTGAAGACTTTGAAGATGTGAAGGAAAATCAAATTTTGGAAGAAAATGTTATTGATTTGGTGAAAAATACTGAGGTAAAACATGAATTTAGTTTACAAAATCAAGTTTGCTTTACAAGATATGAAGATATGGTATTCTTTTCACTATTTTCAAAGGAGAATAATGGATTTTCAGTTTTTGAAATTCATAAGCATGATCAGATAGCATGGGTAGAAACATTATGGATGGAAGACAACAATGAAAAGTGTGAGGATGAGTTACAAAAAATGATGAAAGATTTTGAGCAAGTAACTAGTGCAAAGAAGAAGGGTGGTGTACAAAATTTTCTTGTTGTGATGACACATGTGATGAAAGATAAACCAAAATTCAAGATGAAGATACATTTCAAGGAACTAGATTCACACCACTCACAATTTTTTGTGATTTCAAGTGATGATGCAAATACTTTTCTTATATCAGGTCCTCACTCAAGAGACTTGAGTTTCTTTTTCATGGGGAGTTTGGTGCAGGAGCACCTAATGGATTTTATGCCTCCATAAGGCCATTTTGTAAAATTTGATTTAGTTTTATGTTTGAAGTATGTAATAAGGTCATTTAGACCATATTGAATTTTTTTGAGTCAGTAAATAGGTTATTAGGTGGGTCATGAGTTCATTTTTACAAATGTTGTCAAATTGCAAAATTGCAAAAATGAGGAATATGAAGGGTCATTGTGGGAAAAGAAGTTATTTGGTTATTGAAACTCAAGGGTCAGTTGGGAAATTGATGAAATATGTTTAAATTAAGCCTTGGAGGGTCGAATCCAAGGAGGAAGAGGTGGTTGTTACATTTTGAAGTGAAATTAATAAAAGACCTCTCTGTTTTCTACATTTCTGAACATTAAATTATTGTTTCAGAGTTTGGTACGGCCATGTATAGATTTTTTATGACTTATAGTTTACTTTAATGGATGGAAAATTGAATTATCTTTCTAATAGTTTTTTTCTCATCGAATTTCATTGAGTTTTGAGTGTTTTATGGTCATTTTACTCAAGACGGGTTTGCAAAATTAGGCCTTTGGGACAGCGTAGCAGCAAGTTTTTGAGGGATACATTCCAAAGTAACCCCACTTGAATTTAATATATGTTATATAAGGGCTTAATGGGTATCCAAATAAGTTTTTAGATCGTGGTTTTGAGTTTTCTTCTAAAAATGATGTCAAAATTACCTTATTTGCTGCTCTCATCAAAGCGTAGTGAAAGATTGTGAGAAAAATCATTTGCTTGAAGTGCTAGAGTTTTGGTCTTGCAAATTTTATTGAATTTGTGTTATTTTAGAGTCCCCTTACCTCTACATCAGGATGAATTGGATTGGAATGGTTTATAAGATGAAGGATTAGGTTAGGAGGCAGAGACTACAAGGCTTTCTTGGATTGGTGATGGGGATGAGGATTTGGGATAGGGATTTGGGAGATGGATTTTTCTTGAAGGAGGCATTGAAAAAATATGGAATTTGATGATTGAACTCCACATCACCCAAAAAATTACCTACAAGAAATTATCCTATCACAAAGCAATTGATTTTCTATGCAACCAAGAGAGAAAAGATTGAATGCGGAAAAGAACTGATATGTGTAATTTATATACTTGAATGGTTCTAAATTTTAATTATTACAATGAATGTGCATGCTTTATAAAATCATGCAAAATCAAACCCTAGATGAGGATTTGACTATATAGTGACAAGTGTTCTAATCTCATGCAATGAGACAATTTTTCTTATATTTAGTTCAAACCAATAATCAAAAAGAACTCCTAAGTTTAGCTTAAGTGAACTGATAAAAAAGCAATTGATTTTCTATGCAACCAAGAGAGAAAAGATTGAATTCGGAAAAGAACTGATATGTGTAATTTATATACTTGAAAGGTTCTAAATTTTAATTATTACCATGAATGTGCATGCTTTATAAAAGCATGCAAAATCAAACCCTAGATGAGGATTTGACTATATAGTGACAAGTGTTCTAATCTCATGCAATGAGACAATTTTTCTTATATTTAGTTCAAACCAATAATCAAAAAGAACTCCTAATTTTAGCTTAAGTGAACTAAAGTAATAAGGGACTTAATAATTAATTAATTATCAAGTGATTATCCTAATTACTATATCGTGCCCCTTAAGATCAACTTAGGGAGAAGCTATAAAACCTTGATGTGGAATGCAATGATGGATGCATGAATGGGTCCTAGATACAATTCCTGATGAGGTACCCATGTACAAATAAATGAATCTCTCATAACTAGAGAAAAGGAGAAAACCACATGGGAAAATCTCCTCTCCAAATAGAGAAAATAAAAATGACTACACTAGTGATAGAAGGATAGAAGGAGGACTCAATGTGACCCCCAAGGATTTCTTCTATCATGAAAGTACAATAGATGTCCCCCTGATAGGACAAAGAAAATGAGGGTATGAATCCCTCTCCAAAAAGAAAGAGCTCATCTGCCAATGATGAATGCATGAAGATAGAATATGATCCACTGCCTGCAAACAATATTTATCACATTAGGAAGAAATAGATCCACTAGTGATTGAAGAATCCAATCCAAGAAAATGGGTGAATCTGGAATCCAAATCCAAATGATGTGTGCCTCTGGAAAGTGCTTAGATGTCCACATGTTGAAAATAAATGATATCGATCTAGAATCCTATGAAGAATGATATAGACCAAGCTACAAAGGCAATGAAGATGGTGGTCCAATAGCATTAATGTGGCTATCAACAAAGAGGAGATGGATGTCAAATTAATCCTATAGATCTACAATATAGGACTCTACAAGCATGGATGATATGTCTGCAAGATATGAATCCCAAGTAGTTGTGTCTAGAAGATGATGGATGTCCTACTGCACTAATCCAATAGGGGCCAAGGATGTAGTGATGCCAAGTTGATCAGGAATAATAGAAGATGGTGATGAAGTCTCAATCTAAAGAGTGGGAACATGAAGACAAGTCTCTGAACCATCGGAACATGCAAGACCTATGATATACTCAAGATCCTCTAAAGTACCATCATCAAAGGGTATGGAATCTACATTTGCAAGAGGGATGAGACAATATGCAATAGGATCCTACAAGTATGGAGAGATATGAGGGTCTCCATGAATCTTCCAAATTTGTGTCTAAAGTTTGTGGGGACACTCAATGTCTGATATGACACACATAGTGTCAAGATCAACACTAGACCATAAAACCCCTACAATATGATATCTGATGATGCCCCATGTTGATAAACTCCCTGGTGTGTTTGGTGTAGGTATGATTTCATATACATAAGGAAAAATATCAAGCCACTTGAGATGTCCTAAGATGCCATTTCGCCAAGACTTATAGTTATCCTTATCCAAGTTGATCACAAAAGGATGAACAGGAAAACCCATGATACTCACTCAAATGAAAAAAATAGAGACTATTAACCTCATAACTAATAAAACAGATCAAATGATGTTATCCTACGTAAACATATCATTTCTAGGTTCCAATATGTCTAAGTAATTAAGTACAATGTGAAAACACAAAATACTGAATAAAATGTATTTGGGAAAGATTTTGAAAAAAGTGCATAAATAGATCTGAAGAGCTCTAAAATACCTTTCGAACACCACTTGAATCATGAAAATTGGAGATACAAGAAAAAGGTTGTGATCTCAGAAGTGCAAAATGAAGATCTAACTTTGACTAAGAATAATAGGAACCAATAGAAAAATCTGATAATGAGATCTACACCACTAGAAAGTACTCAGAACCAATTTTTTGAAAAGATCTTGTTTTCCTGATTTTGACACTGTATGACCAAGTTATGATGAAAAGAAATAAACTGCTCCTTTCCATGCAAATTAGGGTTGGAAGGGGGGAAAGGGGTGGTATGGCCGATGATGTCAACACTTGAATGTGTTAAATTTGATGGCCTATTGGCCATCAACAGAATATTCCAAGAATTTTCTCCTTTGCTTAAAAAAATATATTTGTTTGCCTAAAATATTTCCAAAGGTCAGAATATGCTTTTTGGTCACTGGAATATTCTTTGAAATCTTAAAGATTTCGTTGTTGAGTTTACTAACTATCAATTTGATCTTTTTTGGGGGGCTTGCCAGATTTGCCAATGTTAGTAACTCAAGAAGCCATCGGTTGACTTTATAGGGCGTGCCCTAGTGGCTTTAGGTCTACGCAGGGTTCTATGCCCTACGTAGAGCCTTTAATGGCTGCCTTTTTTTTTTTTATTATTTGCAAATTTTTATTTTTATTTTGAATTGTAGGAAAAAAATTTAATAAAAAACAAAAATAATTTTTTGAAAAGCTTTTTTTCTTTTTGAATTTTTTTATTGCAGTAAAAAATAAGAAAACTAGGAATAATTGTTTTTTATCGATGGGGAAAAAATTTTAAAACCAAAATATTAAACCCTGCCATACCTATGTACGCAAATCGAGACAAAATAGAGCCCAGATCTATACAAATCTACATTCCCTTAAAAAAATGTATTTTTTGTAACTGTTCCAAAATTGATGAAATGATAGACAATATTTAGGTTTGTGGCCTTTCTAGATGCAACGATGATGTATGTTTCACCCTAGGATGAGCTAATCTTTCTCTCAAGACTAGATCTCTCAAAATTCAGACAGAAGGCTATAGATCTGGAGCTTTGATACCATGTGGAATTTGAGGATTGAACTCCACAACACCCAGAAATCACCTACAAGAAATTATCCTATCACAAAATAAAGATCAAAGCAACTGATTTGCTATGCAACCAAGAGAGAAAAGATTGAATCCAAAAAATCACTTATATGTGCAATGTATATACCTGAATGGTTCTAAATTTTAATGATTACAATGAATGTGCAAGCTTTATAAAAGCATGTAAAATCAAACCCTAGATTAGGATTTGACTAGATAGTGACAAGTGTTCTAATATCATGCAATGAGACAACTTGTCCTATATTTAGTTCAAACTAATAATAAAAAATCACTCCTAAGTTTAGCTTAAGTGAACTAAAGTAATAAAGGACTTAATAATTAATTAATTATCAAGTGATTATCTTGATTACTCTAACAAAAAATATGGGTCTCCCTTGTCAAATGTAGAAGGAGAAACAATGGCTATGCATTGAGAATTAGTAGTATAGATTGTTCTATTTGGTTCTTGATATTGATGATTGAGGGATGGGTAATTAAATATTATGGAAAAAAAAATCTTAAGAAAATAAATTCTAATAATTGAAGGTATTATTATTGATACTTAAGACTCTCATTATCATCATAGGGGTAATAATTTGGTTGATAGACAAGGCTAGTGTCATCATCATCATACTTAGATTGGGTAACAAGGCCTTTTTTTCTCATCAATAATCTTATGATGTATTTAATTTATTGATATTTTAACTTGGGTATATTGGCTATAGCTAGTTGTAAAAATGTATTCATCATGTGAGTCATATTTTGGTTGATCAATAAGGCTAATGTCATCATCATCATCATCACTAGAGAAGGGTATTTTAGTTTCACTATGGAACTCATCAAAGTAAAATAGAAGAATTATTACAAACTTTAATTGGGGTGAACAATGGGGTGATTTGGATTCTAGATGTAGAATTTGGTTGGAGGTAGTTGATGGAGTTTGGAATTTGGATGCAAATGATGGTTTTTCCTAATGTTTATGAAGTTTATTTATTGGGGTTGGTTGTTTTTATGGATAATGGTTGGTGTTTGAACCTTAGCAAGAGGTGAAGACAAATAACCAAAGAACTTTTTTCTTTTCTTAATTTTTTTGGATTTTTTTTGTTTTCTTAGTTTTTGAGATTCTAGAAAATAAGCTAAGGAAAATAAACAAAGAGAAAATCATAATATTTATGAGGATAAATTTCCATTTTTTATCTTAAAGTAGGTATGTTTGATCTATCATTTACAAACATGCAATAAACATAAAAAAATACTAAAATTATTCAAGTAGGTTTGTTAATCCTTGTGGACAAAAAAATATAATATCTATCACGTGATGGATTTCTAGGGAATGCAAAGTCATGTACTACATATGTACCTCTTACCTTGGAGGAAAAATCATTACCCAAATTTAAATCTATCTCCCCACTTTGAAAGCACATTGTGAGTAACTTCTTGAGCCTAACTGGTATCTAATGCACCATAAGGAAGGATTGACAAAGGTATTAAACTAGTAGATATAAGGTTATAAGGGAATCCTTGATATACTACAAGGGTATGAGAGGATTAATTCATAAATATGAAAGTGAAAAGATTCCAAATGATCACAAGAAAAGGGTAACCCACCATCCCCTTCACTTCCCCAAGGTATAAGGTTCTTAGGAGATTAACTCAAATAAAAAAAATCAAGAGGCATGCTATTTGATTCACCCCTAACTCTTTATACTCCATTAGAAAAATAGAGTTGAGGTCCTCCCCTTGGTGATGGAATCTAATGAAAACCCCCTAAAAATAAATTTGATAAGAAATATATGGTTTTAACTCTCAAGATCACACAAATGTACAAAAGAATATCATACACACCCCACTTCTTTGGATTAAAAGAGAATGGTAAATTTATTAAACCAAATTGAAGTATGCTAGTGCATTTTAATCCCACAAGTAATGATTATCTAACATGTAAAAAAAATAAGAAAAACATAAATTGGAAAAGGTATATAAACAAGTATTATTTATATCATCCTACAAACCACAAGATACAAAGTTTAAAATCTAGCTCTTTTGCTTGTGAGAGATACTATTTTCAAGATTTTCAAGGCGGTTTTCAGAAATCAAAGTATTGGACACACAATTTGTTGTAATTAAAACACATTACAAATGAAATTTAAGTCTCGTTTCATTTAGAAACAAATGTTATCATATAGAGAAAAAAAACTCATCACAACATTTTTTATAATTTTCAATGCATTTTTTTAAATTCATCAATTTTCTTGTCATTTGCAAAATTTATGAGCATTTAAAGATTAAAATAAATATTGAATTTGCATAGTTATACCTAAAAATATAGGTAGAATCTATAAAAACTACCTTGTGCATATAAAATTTGTTAGTCACATTTCTAATGCCTACAAAAAAAAATGATACATGACAAAAATTATGCTATTTTGAATCAACAATGTCATTTTATGGAGTAAAAAGAGGGTAGGGGTATTAGCTAGGTGGTTAAACCTTTGTGTGAAAAATTTAACCAGAATGTGATGAAATAAATTTTTAATATAATTTAAATAATACATCAATTAAAGTATAAAATGAAAAGTAAAAATATATACAAATATGGATTACCAAAGAGAGCTTGAAACATAATTTTTTTGCTAAAAGTATTTTCTTGCAATGAAACATGTCATTATATATGTATATATGTATATATAGATATATAAATGTATAGATGTATATATAGATATATAAATGTATAGATGTATATATACATATATATACATTTATACATATATATACATTTATACATATATACATATGTACATGTATATTTGCATATATGTATATGTATGTATATGCATGTATATACATGTATATATGTATATATGTATATATGTATATATGTGTGTGTTAGGTATTTTGAACTCAATTGTGAGGTCCATTTTATAGAAACAAGATACCTATGAAATTTTATTTTCGAATCTCTAACAAAAAATTTAAAACCTACAACAATAAACCACCAAAAACTCACAAGCTCTAAGATTATATGAAGGTAATTATATGTTCATGATAGGTTCACCAAAATGTATACAATTTTACAAAATTTAAAATCTTATTTTAAAACTTAACATCAACCTTTAGATTGAGCATATTAAAGCAATTTATTCCAGACTTTAATAATGTGAATGCTCAACTTTGTAGCATAACATTAATGATTTTTGAATGATAAAAATGGCAAGGCTATTATTCTTAGAGATTTGTGATTTTCAATAATGAGTGAAATGATAATTCAAATACTTTTGAAAGATTAAATGGATGATGGTGATTGATCGAGAGTTAACTTGAAGAGGTGGATGAGTTAAATTGTTTAGGAAAATTGACATTTTAAACTCATGAGAGGATAATAATGAATTGTATTAATTTATTAAATAGATAGTTCTAGATGATATTTTTTCTAGTTTGATGAGTACATTAACTTGTGAGAATATAATTATGAATTTATTAATTTATTAAAATGGATAATTAGATCATATTAATTAAATAATAAATAATTATTTAATTAAATGCTTAATAATGGATAATGATAATGATAATATGTATAATAAATGATAATAGGATAATAAATGAGATGATAATTAATGTTGATGTTAAAATAATGGATAATTAATGATGATAATGGAATAATCAATGAGAATAGGATGATAATAAATATGAATTGTAAATTGTGATTGGAGGAATATTTTTAGTTTTTACAGGAAGAAAATTCAAACAAGTGAATGATGGGACACTAAATTATGGTATTGATACCATAGGGATGCATCAAGAAACATCTATAGAAGGCCAAGAGCCAATTATAAACCTCTACAACCTTTGATGAACATCTAAAGGTTGGTGGATTAGCTTGTATTAAATATCTCATGATATAATAATACACTATTTTCCACCAATTGAATAGCCTCTTGATGCAACCCTTTCTACCAGGATTACTCCCTTCTCTAAACTGGAGATGAATCCTAGAATGATCTCTCTCTAAATTGGACATCTTCATTCCATTGAGATTACTAGGACACATCTACTCATGCTTCCTTCTACCTAGGAATAAAATTTGTCAACAAACATTACAACAATCCTATGATCTTTGGAAGCTCAACCTCAACCTTAGGTTTCCTTTGTCTCAATAAAGAGGAATGCTCACTTTGGATTTATAGAAAATCCCAAATAGAGTTATCCAAACCACCTTGATGAGTGTGGTATCTACTAGGATGCATCATCCTTCACAAGTAGCATGAACTGGTTAGTACAATCATAAAATATGGAAAAGCCAACTCACAAGAAGAAGAAACCAAATGTTGCATACATTTCATTACATCACACACACTTAAGGAGAATTAAATGAATAATGATCACCCTATAATGGTCCACATTTACCTTCCCCTTACAATTTTACCATGTCTTCTCCATAAATATTATACCCAACATCCAACACTAGATTTAGTAGAGAATTTTTTACAACACTACACTAACAAGTCTAAATATTTCAAAAATAATATACCCACCACAATCCAAAAATGTCAAAGTGGAAGAAATATCAATTCCAATAATATATCAAATGCACCCATAATATTGATGAGAAAATAAATATCAAATATTTATCGCTAAGCTACTCACATCTAGAGATAAAATAATCAATGATGGTTCTCACAAGAAAAATAAATCTCACCACTAACTAGAAGAAAAAATTATAATTTTAAAAATCATACATTTACATAGAATGTGACCATTTATAGTCACCCATAAGGGAGAAGAGGGAAAAATATCTCATTCAAACAAACTCAACCAAAAATTCTTCTCAAGAACTCCAAAATAAAGGATATCCACCACACAAAGGGGAAAATAATAAAGACACTCATGTTGGAGTAATTAGGACATCACTTGATAATTAATAATTAAGTCCCTTATTACTTTATTCACTTAATCTAAACTCAGGAGTACTTTTTCATTATTAGATTGGGCTAAATATAGGTCAATTTGTCTCATTGCATGAGCTTAAGACACTTATCACAATCTAATCAAACCCTCATCTAGGGTTTTCTTTTTTCTTTTATAAGGATTCTCTTTCATTGTAATCATTAATTCATATTATTATTCAATAAAAAAGGCATATAGAATTCTTTTTTGGTTCAATTCTTTCCATATGTTGGAAAAAGTGCCTCAAACTTACTGACATGGAACAACTGAAAGAGCAGAATCAGTGAGACCCTTGCAATGTCTTACCGATAAGCAATTGTGTTCTAAAGTCTTGAAGGGATCAAATCGATGTGACCTAGGACCTGTCTTGCCAATAGAAAAATTTTGCCTGATGTCGATGTGACCTGTGAATGTCTTGTCGATAAGAACTGTCTGTGTGACCAGAACTGGTGAAGTGAGATTTCTAACTCATTCCAATGGTAGATGTTTGGCCAAAGGAGATCATCGGGGAGACTCTTGCCGATGGACGTGTCAAGGTGACTTGAACTATCGATTTGACATTTCAAACTATTTCCAATAGTTTACTCTTGTCGATGGGTCTGCACATCGATATGACTTCTGCCAAAGAGGTTGTTAGAGAGACTTGAACTATCAATGAAACTTTTTGATCTGACACCGATAGTATTTCTCTTGCCGATGGATCTGCTCTTAATGAAATTCAGTGTGACTCTTGCCAATGTACGTTGTCTTGGTGTTCTTTGGGACATCGAGGAGATTTGAACTATCGATATGACATCCCAATTTGTCACCGATAATGTTGGTCATGTCGATGGTCATGTGGTCAGGGAGACTTCATCAAGTCTAAGCGATAGACCAATAGAATACTGTGGAGTGTGCGATGGTCAATGGGCAATTTGGCATCAATGAGACACAGTCTATTGTCTCACCGATATGTGATACAATTGAGAATCTTTTGACCAAACGACTGTCCTACATGGTTTGTCTTGAACCAATGAGAGAAGCAAAATGAAAATTGGTTGGCAGTTGAACTGTTGTGACCATTCTCTTATGGGAAATGAATAGACTACTTGTGGAAGAATGAACAATTCAGATTGTGGTAGAGTTGTTCGATCAAGCAGGGGAATTGTTCAGTGTGTGTGAATTTCATTATATGTTGTTGGAGAGCATTGTAACAATGATGTTCTATATGAGGTTGATCAAGGAAATGTTGTTGCTGTAAAATTGACATCTGAAGAAGAGTTTATAACTTGTATGTAATTTCAGTTATTGTAATACAATTGATTTTTCTTTGGTGTGGTGGTTTTTCTCCTTTAAGGGTTTTCCCATGTAAATCTGGTGTCCAATTATGTATGTGTCTATTTCTCTATTATGTTATTCTTTTCATGTGCATCTTAATGAATTGTAATTGCAAAATTTTAAGACATATCTACATTCTTCTCTGAGTTTTGACATTAGGAGAGTTTGTTCTACACCTTAAGCTTTCCTTACAAGTGGTATCAGAGTCTGGCTAGTTGTGTTATCCTTGTGGGTAGGTTTGGTTTTTTGTGTTAATTATATTCAGTGGGAGTCTTGTAGAAGTTTGGTAATTTAAATTACAGATTAAGATGGCAAGCACATCAGGAAAGATTGAAATTGAGAAATTCAATGACAACAATTTTAAGTTGTGGAAACTCAAAATGGAAGATCTGTTGGTTGATCGTGATCTTTGGCTTGTTGTGTTTGGAACAAAACCTTCAAGCATGAAGAAAGAGGATTGGGACCTCATAGATCAAAAATCAAAGCGGTTGATAAGGCTCTATTTGGAAGACTCTATTCTTCTAAATGTTCATGAAGAAAAGACTGCATCTTCTTTGTGGAAAAGACTGGGAGATATTTATCAGGGAAAGTCCTTGGTGAATAAGTTGTTCTTGAGGAAGAAGTTGTACTCTTTGAAAATGCAGGAAGGAGCATTTGTTGATCATTTGAATGCTTTCAACATGTTGATTGCTCAGTTAACATATATGGGTGTGAAGATTGATGAAGAATTTTGTTGTATGCTATTGTTATGTTCTTTGCTAGATTCTTGGGATCACTTGGTGATGGCTATTGGGAGTATGAAATCCAATTTTAAGATGGAAGACATTGTTGCTTCTTTTTTATCATAAGAGATGAGAAGGAAATATTCTAAGATGGAAAAGGAGGCTCTTGTTGTTTGAGGCAGATCAAATGAAAAAGGAAAGAAGGACAAGAAGTCCAAATCAAAATCAAAAGGGACATCAAAGTCTCCTGGAAAGAATTCCAAGGTGAAGTGTTGGAATTGTGGGAAGTATGATCATGTCCGAAAGGATTGAAAAGAGGAGAAAAAGAGGAAGAATAACTCTTCTAACAATGATTCTTCTCAGAGTGATGCAGATGCCTTCATTGTAGCCTTGACAACTCAGGCATCAGATGATGTCTGGATGATTGATTCTAGAGAATCTTTCTGCATGACATCTCATAGAGACTAGTTCACTAAGTATGAAAAATATGATGGCGGAAGGGTGTATTTGGCAAGAAATTCAGAAATAGTTGGTCGTGGAGGAGTTAGAATTTAGTTCCCTGATGGAAGAGTGAAGGGAATCAATGATGTAATGCATATACCAGGCCTGGCGTGAAACTTACTTTATGTTAGTAAGCTGAACAATGTTGGAGTGCAAGTCACATTCTCTAGAAATGGCTACAAAATGACTAGAGACTCAATGGTTTTGGCTAGGGGTGCTCGTATTGGTACTTTGTATAAGTTGGATGCACTTGGTGTTCAATGCAATAGTGTGTCTATAAAGTCACAAAAGGCTACTCGTGGAGAGGAGGAAAAAGTTCTTGATAGTGCAAACTCTATGGAAGTTAAACTTCCAACAGAAAAGACTATGCTCTAGCATAATAGGCTTGGCCACATTAGAGAAAAAGGTTTAAAAACCTTGAAAAATAAAAACGTAGTTGAAGGGCTTAATGACTGTAACCTTGAATTCAAATTTTGTGAACATTGTATATATGGCAAACAACACCGTGTTTCATTTTACTCCAATCCTTATAAATCTTTTGGTATACTTTATTACATACATTTTGATGTTTTTGGTCCTGTAAATGTTCCTTCTTTGTCTAAATCAAGATATTATGTATCGTTCATTGATGATAATTCAAGAAGGGCATTTGTTTATTTTTTGAAAAGTAAATTAGAAGTGTTCAATCATTTTAAGGAATTTAAAAACCTTGTAGAAAATCAGACTGGAATAAAAATAATTTTTTTAAGGACTGACAATGGCAGTGAGTTTTGTTCTGATGAGTTTGAAAGGTACTGTAAAGATCATGGAATTAAAAGACATAAAACTACACCCTACACTCCACAACAAAATTGAGTTGTTGAAAGGTTCAACAGGACAGTGATGGAAAGAGCACAAAGTATGTTGAGCAGTCCTGGCTTGGAGGAGAAGTTTTGGGCTGAGGTAGTTGCAACATGTTATTTATTAAATCATTCTCCAAATTTTTCTCTTGTTGAGAAAACACCTTTTGAAGCATGGTCTAGAAAGAATCCCTCTCTGAGGCACATTCATGTCTTTGGCTATGAGGCATATGCACATGTGTTGAATGAAAAAAGATCTAAATTGGAGAACAAGGTTGTTAAATGTATTTGTATTGGCTATAGTGTTGGCATAAAAGGATGCAATCTTTGGAATCCTAATACTGAGAAGGTTTTGTAAAAAAAAAGTGTTATTTTTCATGAGTTGAAGCCTTCTACTTTGGATCTGTAGTTAGAGACAAAATCAGAAAATAAAAAGGATGTAGTTGAAATTCCTCCGACACCAGATAAAGAGGAATTGAAAATTCAAAATGTACCTAAAACTGAGGAGAGCTCAAGTAGTTTTGAGAGTTCTGAAGAAGAAGAACAACCTCAGCCTCAACCCGTGAGGAGGTCAACACGTGAAAGAAAGCAACCTAATAGGTATGGGTTCTTTATGTTAGATTCTACTTATGCCTATGCTTTAATTTCTAGCACTGATGAGCCTAGAACTTTCAAAGAGGCAATTAGAATGCCTGATTCAAACTCTTGGTTGGAAGCCATGAATGAAGAAATGGCATCATTAGAAAAGAATGAAACTTGGAGTTTTGTGCCCTTGCCTGAAGGCAAAAAATTTGTTGGCTACAAATGGGTATTTAAAAAGAAAATAGGTCTAAATGGCAGTGTTGAAAAGTATAAGGCGAGGTTGGTTGCGAAGGGTTATTCCTAGGTAGAGGGAATTGATTATGGAGAATTTTTTTCTCCTATAGCTAAGTTGATGTCTATCAAATTTATTTTGTCACTTGCAACAATGTATGACTTAGAGATTGAACAGATGGATGTGAAGACAACATTTCTTCATGGTGATCTTGAAGAAAAAATTTATATGTCCCAACCTAAGCACTTTGTGGAAAAAGGTAAAGAAAATCTAGTTTGCAAGTTGAAAAAATATCTGTATGGATTAAAATAATCTCCTAGAATGTGGTACCAGAAGTTTGACATTTTTGTATTGTCATTGGGATTTTCAAGATCAAAATCTGATCATCGTGTGTACTTCAAATCTGAAAATGATCATGTTCTTATTATTTCTCTTTATGTGTATGATATGTTGTTCATAGGCAATAGTAAGTTAATGATTTCTTATCTAAAATCTCAGTTGTCTACAAAGTTCGAAATGAAAGATATTGGTGCAGCTAGGTATATTCTAGGAATGGAAATAACCAAGGACAGAAAGAGTAGAAAACTTTGGCCCAGCCAGAGTAGGTATATTAACATTGTTCTTGAGATATTTTGTATGACTGATTGCAAGCAGCTAGTTGTTCCATTTTTGCAGGGAACTAAGCTATCTATTGAAGATTTTCCAAAATCTCCTACTCAGACGAAGGACATGACTAGAGTGCCTTATGCTAGTGTAGTTCATAGTTTAATGTATGCAATGGTCTGTACAAGCCCATACATTTCCCAAGCAGTGGTAGTACTTAGTCGTTTTATGGTGAATCCTGGAAGGACACATTGGGATGATGTGAAAAGAGTGTTTAGATATCTAAAGGGCACTTCGGAATATGCTTTGTGTTACCATGGAAATTTGGTTGAGTCACATAGACTCTCAACATTCGTGGGTATGTGGATTCTGATTAGGCAGGGGACATTGAAAGAAAAAGATCCACCAGTGGATATATTTTCATGATGAATGGTGGTGTAGATAGTTGGATGAGTAAATGGTAGGTTGTAGTCGCTTTGTCCACTATGGAGGCAGAATACATGTGTAGACATGGAAAATATACCAATCACACCTGATCCTAAGTTTACTAACACTAGTTCATCCTGAATCATCTCTCTACTAATCATTTAATTAAATAATCTCTATTTAATTAAATTCATCACATTTCATCTCTTAATTAAATAAATCAATTTTATTTGATCAAGTCACCATCTCCTATTAATTAAATAAATCATTTTTTATTTAATTAATCCTAGTCCCTCTTTTAATTAAATAATTCATTTTATTTAATTAATCTCTAAAGTTATTCCATTAAATTAAATAAATTAATCTTTATTTGATTTAATCTAGCACCATCTTCTTTAATTAAATAAATCAAAATCTTTATTTAATTAAGTTTAAATCATTTTCCTCTCATTTTGATTTATTTCAATTGAAAAATCTAAATCAAATGGTCAAATCAGCTAATCCCTCATTAAATTAATCAAATCCTGATTAATTTAATCCTAATCCATCAAATCCTCTAGCTTTTGCCACTTTCTCATGAAAATCAATTTATCAATTTATTAAATCATCTATTTTCTTTCAAAAAGGCATCAATGGTTGGAATATTCCCCAAATTTGAAAAATTCCTCCAAAAGGGTTTGTACATCCAACAAAGCATTTAAAATCTCTTACATGTCCTTTTCTTGAGCCATGTGGCATTAACTTCAACTTTCACCTCATCCTTCAAGCCATCTTTTTAATTTGCATCTCCCCCCTCTTTGCACATTCTCCAAAATGTGCTCAAGCTTCTTCCATTCACATCTTGACAAGTGGCACTTGCCCATTGGATGTTGAATGATCCCACATTGCTTCATTTTGCTCATTCTTTCATCTTGTTCTTCTATTTATAGAAGGCTTTCCTTCTCATTTAGGATCCACAACTTAGAGAAAAGTTACTCTCTTCACATTGAAAGCTAATTTTATCTATTTCATATCAAATGTTCATCATTTTCACAGTTTCATAGCAAGGTTATGCCAAAATTTCGTCAAGGAGCTTCAATCATCCACAAATCTTCATCAATCTTCCATAGGAGTTGGGAAAGGGCTAATTTCCACATCAAATTGGCACCAACTCCCCCATGGGATCAAGAGTTTTCTTTACATTGAATAGGATTTGATACCTTTTGTTTATGTTTTCTTATGTTCTTCATCTCATTTCTTGTTCTTTGCAATTTAAATGGATTTCATGGGGAATCTTAATTCTCACTTGCATTGGATCTAATATTGTGTTTGTTTCTTGTGTTTGTGCAGGTATAGGATTGGGGTTCTACAACATGGTAGCTACACACACCTGTAAAGAAGCAATCTAGTTAAAATATTTGTGTTCTAACATTGCATTTGATGCATGGCAGATTACAATTTACTGTGACAGTCAAAGTGCTATTTGTTTGGCAAAGAATCCTACTTTCCATGCCAAGACGAAACATATTGATGTGCAGTATCACTTTGTACGAGATATGGTGGAGGATAGAAAGGTTTCTTTAGAAAAAGTGGATACTCTAGGAAATGTTGCAGATGCATTGACGAAACTAGTGAGCATAGACAAGTACAAGTCGTGTACCAGTTCGATGGACCTTGGTGCCCATGAATTTCAATAGTTTTGTTGTGCTCTGTAGGTTTCAGTAAGATCTTTTTCAAGTGGGAGATTGTTGGAAAAAGTGCCTCAAACTTACTGACATGGAACTCCTGAAAGAGTAGAATCGGTGAGACCCTTGCAATGTCTTACTAATAAGCAGCTATGTTCTAAAGTCTTGAAGGGATCAGATCAGTGTGACCTAGGACCTTTCTTGCCAACAGAAGTCATCGGTATGACTTGAACTATCAGAGTGAGATTCCAAACTCATTCTGACAGTAGAAGTCTGGTCGATGTCGGTGTGACCTGTGAATTTCTTGCCGATAAGAACCATCGATGTGACCAAAACTATCGAAGTGAGATTTCTAACTCATTCCGATGGTAGATGTCTGGCCGAAGGAGATCATCAGGGAGACTCTTGCTAATGGACACGTCGAGGTGACTTGAACTATCAATTTGACATTTCAAACTATTGCTGATAGTGTTACTCTTGTCGATGGGTCTGCACATTGATATGACTTTTGTTGATGAGGTGGTTGGAAAGACTTGAACTATCAATGAGACTTTTTGATCTGACACTGATAATATGCTCTTATCGATGGATCTACTCTTGATGAAAGTCAATGTGACTCTTGTCAATGTAGATTGTCTTGGTGTTCTTTGGGACATCGAGGAGACTTGAAATATCGATATGACATCCCAGTTTGTCACCCATAGCGTTAGTCATGCCGAGGGTCCTATTGTCAAGGAGACTTCATCAATTCTAAGCAATAGACCAATAGAAGACTGTATGGGCAGTTTGGCATCGGTGAGACACAGTCTGTGTTCTCACCGATATGCAATACAATTGAGAATATTTTGACCAAACGACTGTCCTACGTGGTTTTTCTTGAACCAATGAGAGAAATAGAATGCAAACTAGTTGGAAGTTTAACTGTTGTGATCATTCTCTTGTGGTAAATGAACAAACCAATTATGGAATAATGAAAAATTCAGATTGTGGTAGAGTTGTTCGATCAAGCAAGGGAATTGTTCAGTGTGTGTGAATTTCATTGTATGCTATTGGAGAGCATTGTAGCAGTGATGTTCTATATGAGGTTGATCAGGGAAATGTTTTTGCTATAAAATTGACATCTGAAAGAAGAGTCTATAACTTGTATGTAATTCTAGTTACTGTAATACAAGTGATTTTTCTTTGGTGTGGTGGTTTTCCCATGTAAATCTAGTGTCCAATTGTGTATTTTCCTATTTCTCTATTCTATTATTCTTTTCATATGCATCTTAGTGAACTATAATTGCAAAATTTTAAGACATATCTACATTCTTCTCTGAGTTTTGACATTAGGAGAGTTTGTTCTGCACCTTAAGCTTTCCTTACACTATCTTGGTTTCATATCAAATCAATTGCTTTGATCTCTTGTATGTGATAGGCGGTTTGGTTGCAAGTGATTTTTGGGAGCTGTGGGGTTCACTATCAACTCCAACATGGTATCAAAGCACCATATCTATGACTTCTTGTCTAAATTATGAGAGCTCCATCCTTGAGGGAAAAATTAGCTCATCCTAGAGAAAAATTAGCATCACTAATAGATCTAGAATAACCAAAAACCCTAAGAATGCTTGTCAAATCGCTCAAATCTGAGTAGTTGTAAAAAATTATTTTTTTTAGGGGCACAAGATTTGAGGAAATTTTGGTACAATCATCGTATAGATTTGTACCCCTACTTGCAATTTCTTTTTGCATAGGTATGATCAAGACTTTTTCTTTTTTAAAAAAAATAATAATTTCTATTTTACTAGAAAAAAATTTAAAAGTATATCAAAAAAATTTATTGAAAAATTAAAAAAATGGCCACCTACCATGCAACACCATACCCTACATAGAAAGGTCATGCTTTCCACCCCACTAGCTCATTGTCACTCAATGGCTTGATCCATTGGCCGACATCTTCAGCTACTCAATGGTGGTCAAAACCACTAGTAGCCATAAAAATCTCTACCACTTGCAAGAAAGCCTAAAAATGCTACACACGACTGGAAAATATTCTGGTGTAAACGCTCTCCCAATGGTGGCCAGTACAACTAAGGAGTATTCCCTCTTTCAAACAACATATTTTTCCACCAAAGAATATTTATGTAATATTCTATCAACTAGAAGTTTTCAAGACAACCGGGAAATTTTTCCAACCAATAGATTTTTTTTGTGGGGAAGGAATATTCGAAAAATATTTGTTGATGTCAATATTTTTACAACCCCTCCAAGCCCTAATTTTCCCTATAAAATAAATTTATTCTTTTTGGAATAACTTGGGCATACAATGTTGAAATCAGGCAAATGAGATATTGTCAAAAATTTAGTTCCAAGCACTTTCCAGTGGTGTAGGTCGCATCATCAAATTTTGATGCTAGTTTATTTTATTCTTAGTCAAAGTTAGATCTTTATTATCACTTTTGAACTCATAAATTTTTGCGTATATCTCTAATCTTTTTATTCCAGCAACGTTGGAAAGGTATTTTAGAGCTCTTCACATCCATTTATGCATTTTTTCTAGAATCTTCCCCAATATTTAGTTTTTTATTTATTTCACATTTTTTGTCAATTACTTGGATGTTTTGATACCTCAAAAGCATTTTTTTGCATGAGATGAATTCATTTGATCTACTTTATATGGACTGGGGTTATTAGTCTTTAATTTTTTATTTAAGGAAGTATAATGGGATTTTGTGTTCATCCTTTTGTGGTCATCTTGAAAAAGGATAACTATGAGTCTTGGGGACATGACATCCTAACAAATATGAGGTGGTTTGATCTTTTGCTTTATATTTATGGAATCATACCTACACCAGACATACCAAGGAATTATTCACCATGGGTTATTATTAGTGATCATGTTGTAGGGGTTATATGTTCTAGTGTTCATATGGACATTATGTGTGTTGTATCAGACATTGGATTGTCTCCACACACTTTGGACTCACCTTTGGGAGATCCATGGAGACCATCATATCTCTCCATACCTAAAGGATCCTACTGCAAATTATCTCATTCCTCTTGTAGATGAAAATTTCATACCCTTTGATGACAATACTTAGAGGAACTTGAGTATATCATAGGTCTTGCATGTTCCAATGGTTCAATGACTTATTTTCATGTTCCCACTTTTTAGATTAATACTACATCATCATCTTCTATTATTCCTTATCAACTTGGAATCACCACATATTTGGCCCCTATTGATTTAGTGAAATAAGACATTCTTCTTCTTCTAGACATAGCTACTTAGGATTTGTATCTTACAAACATATCATCCTTGTTTGTTGACAACCACATTGTCGTTATTGGACCACCATCTTCATCATCTTCGGAGCTTGTTCTACATCAACCTTCACAGGTTTCTAGATTGATATCATCTCTTTCCAACATGTGGACACTTAAGCACTTTTCAAAGGCACACATCATTTGGATTTGGATTCCTAATTCTTCCATCTTTTTGGATTAGCTTCTCCAATCACTAGTGGATCTAGTTTTTCTTTAGGAAAGAAATGTTATTTGTAGGCAGTGGATTGTGATATATCTTTAAGTGCTCATCATTGACACATGAGCTCTTTCTTTATGGGGGGAATTATATGATCCTCATTTTCTCTCTCCTACTGGGGGAATGTATTGTACTTGAGTGATAGAATAATTCCTTGGGGGGTCACATTGAGTCCTCCTTCTATCCTTCTTTAACTAGTGCAATCATTTAATTTTCTCTCTTTTGGAGAGGATTTTTTTCCCATGTTGTTTTCTCCTTTTCTATGGTTATGAGAGGCTTCATTTATTTGTACATGGAAAACTCATCAATCCTTATAGTCAGGGCCCATCCATGCATCCATCATTGCATTCTTCATCAATTTTTTAGCTTCTCCCTAAGTTGATCTTAAGGGGGGTGTTAGAGTAATTTGGACATCACTTGATAACTAATTAATCATTAATTAATTATTAGTTGTCCCTTATTACTTTATTCACTTAAGATAAACTTAAGAGTTCTTTTTTATTATTAGATTGGGATAAATATAGGTCAAGATGTCTCATTGCATGAGATTAAGACACTTGTCACAATCTAATCAAAATATCATCTAGGGTTTTTTTTCCTTTTACAATGATTCTCATTCACTGTAATCATGCACAAGTCACATTATTATTAAATACATAAGGCATATTAGATGATTTTGTGGATCAATTCTTTCTCTCTTGGTTGCATAGTAAATTAGTTACTTTGATCTCTCGTATGTGATAAGCGTTTTGGTTACAAGTGATTTCTAGGAGTTGTGGGGTTCACTGTCAACTCTAATAACTCCAAGGTTATCACTATTCCCACAATTATATATGCCAACTACAACCATATATAGAACACATTAGGATACAAGTTCACACATCACAAAAAACACCTAGCCAAAAGAATATCCAACACATGCATGCACCATCCTAGAGATCCCAATGTTGCAACTTGGGATCTAATGCCAAATGTAATTCACCATGTTTTACACTAGAACATTAGTGGACAAAAAATAGACAAATATATTTTATATGAAAGCATTTCCCAGGATCCGCTGCATTCAATTAATGAAAATGTTTTGGGGGAGTTACAAACTCAAGGGTTTAAGGATGTTACTATTAAGGATATAAAGGATTATTCTGAGTTTGATTATTCACAATATTTTTCCATAACTCAGACCCCTATCAATCAGTCCCAAAGAAGTCTCTAGGAAAGAGAGGTCGTAAATCAAAGCTTACAAAATTACAGGAGGAAATAGAGTCGGGGCGACAATCAACATTACATGACACTATTGTAAATTCAACAAACAAGCATCCAAGGAGAGCATGTTGCTCTCCTTGGGTAAAATGAAGATTCTATCATGGAATGTCAGGGGAATTAATGCCCTTGACAAGAAGGCTCACATCAAACATCAAATTGATGGATGTGGAGTTGATATAGTGATTCTTCAAGAAACAAAAACTTTAATAGATATGTACAAAATTATAATACAAAAATGGAAATTGTGGAACTCGGTGCACTCACCTACTCAAGGGGCTTCTGGGGGGTTGGTGGCCCTATGGAATCTAAAGCTAATCTATGTGGTCTCAAGCAGAACTGGGAACAATTGGCAATTGCTGGAAGTAGTCAAATTTGATCTCAAATTTTGGTTGTTCAATACTTATGGCCATCGTCCACATTGGACAAGAAAAATTTATGGGAACATCTCACTCAAACAATAACTGAGTTGGGAGATGAGAAAATTATTTTGACAGGAGATTTTAATGCAATTACATCATTGCAAGAAAAGATCAGGGGCATTAGTCCTCCGCCTAAAGTAATAGCAGATTTTAGTACATTCATCAACACTAATTCTCTAAGGAATATCATGCCAGTTAAGGGTAAGTTCACATGGACCAACAAAAGAAAAGGATTTCTTCAAATAGCGGTAAGATTGGATAGATATCTTATCTCTTTAAACTGGCTTGGTTTGCATCATCATTTTACGTCTGAGATCTTTCCTTTTCCAAACTCTTATCACTATGCAATTTCTCTCAATATTTCAAATGTATCTTCTCCAAATTTCAAATCATCTTTTAAATTTTAAATTATGTGGCTCAAACATCCTAATTTTATGGATTCGATTCATCAATGGTGGATTTTATCCCCTTATGAGCAAGGTACAATGATGTTTCAGTTGTGTAGAAAGTTAATGCATATCAAACAATAGCTTATGAAATGGAACAAGGAGGTTTTTAAAAATGTCTTCCATCAGAAAGAGAAAGTTCATAAAGAATTAGAAGATGTGCATGAACAGATTATTCAACATGGCTTGGATGAAAATTTATATGAAAAACAAAAGAGGTTGCAAGAGGAATGGGAAGAATAGTGTGCAAGAGAGGAAGTTTATTGGAGACAAAAATCAAGGGAATTGTGGTTGAGGGAGGGTGATCGAAACAAAGTACTTTCATGATTCACTACTGAATTTGGCTCCATTTTTCGACAAACGTTCATCGGTCATTCAACAAATATTTGTCAAAAAAGCGACGAAATGACGAAAACAATTTCATCGCTATTTTTTTGTCAAAATTTTGACGATGCATTAACGTCGAAATAACAACACAGATTCGTCGGTCGTCGGCATCATAAAATGACTCGGATGCTCGTCAGAATATCGATGAAAACTTTGTGTATCCACCGACGAATTACAACCAAAACGCAATTTCAATGGCTCTTCTGAAGAGTCGAAACAACACCAGAAGTTTGTTGCCATTTCAATGAAATGGGCAAGGAGTTACGATGAAGCCTTCGTCGCAACTAAGCAACTTCATCAGTAGCTTTCGTCGTAATTGCGACGAAATTGGCAAGGAGTTACAATGAAGCCTTCATCACAGCTAAGCAACTTCGTCAGACCTTTTATATGATTCGTCGGTGGCCTTCGTCAACATTGCGACAAAATGGGCAAGGATTTATGATGAAGCCTTCATCGCAGCTAAGCAACTTCGTCAGACCTTTTATGTGATTCGTCGGTGTCCTTCGTCGAAATTATGACGAAATGGGCAAGGTGTTACGATGAAGCCTTCGTCGCAGCTAAGCAACTTTGTCGGACTTTTTATGTGATTCGTCGATGGATTTTGTTGAAATTGCGATGAATTGGGTAAAGAGTTACAATGAATCCTTCATCACAGCTATAGCAACTTCGTCGGACCTTTTCGGTGATTCATCGATGGTTTTTGTCAAAATTGTGACAAAACAATGCAATTTTTTAAAAAATATATATTCGTTGAAATGTACCATTGCGGAGACTCTTGGCGATGACCACCAAAGCCAACCCATCAGTGAGAGATCAATGATCGGCATAGGATAGAAAACTCACTCTGATAGTCCATGTCTTTCTGATGACTTCCATCAGTAAGACAGATCCAATGTCACACCGATCTGACCTCTTCAGGAGTTTTGAACACTACTGGTTATCAGCAAGACATTCTAAGGGTCTGGCCGATTAAACAAGTGTCTAAGAGCAAGTAAACAAATGGAACCTATTAATTTTCTTATTTTGGGGTTCTTTAAATCATAGAATAGATACCATCTTCTTGTGTATAATGTACTTATATTCATATTTGAATTTGATACCAATTGACATTGCACATTCCATTTTACTTGCACAGAGTATTCTATAAGCAATATATTGATAATGCCAAATTATTTATGGTGTTGTACAACTTTACCTATCATCACAGTTCTGTTTTTCCCCTCGAGAGAATCTTGCAAAGACAATTTTGCAATACCAAGTCAAATAATATGAAAAAGACTTACTTCCATACAAATTAAATGATTATTCTCACAATGGCAATTGTCTAATTACAACAACAATTCCATGAAAGGTTATCCATGCTTCATAAGAGATGACTGATCATACATACAGACTACAAGATGCATAGAAAAAGCATTACACTTGAGAACAACCAAGGGCTAACAAGGGAAGGAGTTAAGAAACAACTCTACCTATCATCATAGTTTTGTTGTTCCCCCTGAGAGAAACTTGCAAAGACAAGTTTACAATACCAAGTTAAATAATATGAAAAAGACTTACTTCCATACAAATTAAATGATTATTCTCACAATTGCAATTGTTTAATTACAACAAAAATTCCATGAAAGGTTATCCATGCTTCATAAGAGATGAATGATCATACGTACAAACTGCAAGATGCATAGAAAAAGAATTACACTTGAGAACAACCAAGGGTTAACAAGGGAAGGAGTTAAGAAACAACTCTACCTATCATCACAGTTCTACTGTTCCTCTTGAGAGAATCCTGCAAAGACAAGTTTATAATACCAAGTCAAATAATATGAAAAAGACTTACTTCCATACAAACTAAATGATTATTCTCACAATGGCAATTGTCTATTACAACAAAAATTCCATGAAAGGTTATCCATGCTTCATAAGAGATGATTGATCATACATACAAACTGCAAGATGCATAGAAAAAGCGTTACACTTGATAACAACCAAGGAATAACAAGGGAAGGAGCTAAGAAACAACTCTACCTATCATCACAGTTATGTTGTTCCCCCCGAGAGAATCCTCCAAAGACAAGTTTACAATACCAAGTCAAATAATATGAAAAAGACTTACTTCCATACAAATTAAATGATTATTCTCACAATTGCAATTGTCTAATTACAACAACAATTCCATGAAAGGTTATCCATGATTCATAAGAGATGATTGATCATACATACAAACTGCAAGATGCATAGAAAAATCATTACACTTGAGAACAACCAAGGGCTAACAAGGGAAGGAGTTAAGAAACAACTCTACATATCATCACAGTTCTGCTATTCCCCCCGAGAGAATCCTGCAAAGACAATTTTACAATACCAAGTCAAATAATATGAAAAAGACTTACTTCCATACAAATTAAATGATTATTCTCACAATTGCAATTGTCTAATTACAATAACAATTCCATGAAAGGTTATCCATGCTTCATAAGAGATGACTAATCATACATACAGACTGCAAGATGCATAGAAAAAGCATTACACTTGAGAACAACCAAGGGCTAACAAGGGAAGGAGTTAAGAAACAACTCTACCTATCATCACAGTTCTACTATTCCCCCCGAGAGAATCCTGCAAAGACAAGTTTACAATACTAAGTCAAATAATATGAAAAAGACTTACTTCCATACAAATTAAATGATTATTCCCACAATGGCAATTTTCTAATTACAACAACAATTCCATGAAAGGTTATCCATGCTTCATAAGAGATGACTAATAATACATACAAACTGCAAGATGCATAGAAAAAGCATTACACTTGAGAAAAAACAAGGGCTAACAAGGGAAGGAGTTAAGAAACAACTCTGCCTATCATCACAGTTCTGTTGTTCCCCCCGAGAGAATCCTGCAAAGACAAGTTTACAATACCAAGTCAAATAATATGAAAAAGACTTACTTCCATACAAATTAAATGATTATTCTCACAATGGCAATTGTCTAATTACAACAACAATTCCATGAAAGGTTATCCATGCTTCATAAGAGATGACTGATCATACATACGACTCAAGATGCATAGAAAAAGCATTACACTTGAGAACAACCAAGGGCTAACAAGGGAAGGAGTTAAGAAACAACTCTACCTATCATCACAGTTCTACTATTCCCCCCGAGAGAATCCTGCAAAGACAAGTTTACAATACCAAGTCAAATAATATGAAAAAGACTTACTTCCATACAAATTAAATGATTATTCTCACAATGGAAATTTTCTAATTACAACAACAATTCCATGAAAGGTTATCCATGCTTCATAAGAGATGACTAATCATACATACAGACTGCAAGATGCATAGAAAAAGCATTACACTTGAGAACAACCAAGGGCTAACAAGGGAAAGGAGTTAAGAACAACTCTACCTATCATCACAGTTCTGTTGTTCCCCGAGAATCCTACAAAGACAAGTTTACAATACCAAGTCAAATAATATGAAAAAGACTTACTTCCATACAAATTAAATGATTATTCTCACAATGGAAATTGTCTAATTACAACAACAATTCCATGAAAGGTTATCCATGCTTCATAAGAGATGAATGATCATACATACAAATTGCAAGATGCATAGAAAAAGCATTACACTTGAGAACAACCAAGGGCTAACAAGGGAAGGAGTTAAGAAATGTCTGGATTGAAGAGAAAATGTGTAGGGAAAATGTTGAGCAGTGTTAAGAGAATAGAGCTTGTAGAACATATTCTTGACCTAATCAAGCTCTTGAAAAACTTAAACAAAATTAAAATACTAACACATACATGAGACATGTAATGAACTTCTAATATCTACTATCTTTTTCATTAATGCAGAGGTAGGTAAAGGAGAAATAATTATAATTGTAACACTATTCATAGTCCAGTAAATTATGTTTGTACATAATTTGTGTTCAATGGACCTCAGTTTTATCATTATACTACCCATCTAATACCATATTTTAATCCAAGGTTCAACTATCTCAGATCTAAAGAAGCACCTTCAATTAACCATTTAAAGTACTATAAAATAAGGTAAGACTTTTACTTGAGAAAGATTGGGTACACTTGTAGGATTAAAGTTCTCGCAATCATCAGGATTTATTGGCACACAGACACAACCTTCAACATATGAAGTAATGGATGACTACAAGTTAGTGAAATGTTCCTTAATATGTGAGTGGTTTGCAAATTGATTGGTAGAAAATAAGGTTACAAACAGATCTACATGAAAAATTAAGAGGACAAGCTACTGTAATTATCAAAATAGATGAAAAGTGCAAAGGAAAGAGTCAAGCTAAATCTCTAGAGCCTAAAAAAAACGCATGCAAGAAACATAAAATAAAAGAACAAACTAGTTTTTGGATGAATACAAAATGGTGCCTTCAGCAAGTGATTCATATGCTTTCACACCTGACACAAGACATTAAGAATATTTTAGTCTTCCTTTGTGAAATTAGCTACTTACAGAATAAACCCAGAAACAAATATTATATACCTCCATGTCTAGTTGAGGGTAGGTATAAGAGAAAAAAATTCTTCAATGCAATGCCAAAAAATATCAATGTGTCTGTAGGTTTGTATTACTCAAAATATCATTTCATTGCATAAGGAAAAATACCAAAGTGATGTTTTAAATTTCAATCTTCACATAGGCTCCCTTATTGCTACACATGCATATACAAGCATTATTTGAGCTCTAAACTATTCAAATATTAAGGATTTAATTAGCTATAAGATGGAAATTTGTTGTTTAGACATAATCCATCATCTTTTACATATCTTTATTCACTCCTAGCGCTTCAGATAAATTTGTGTAAATGAGACAGAAATGTGAATCTTTTATGACAAAGAAAATTCTTAAAAGGAGGGGGGAGAGAGCAAAGGGTAGGGGGCAAGAGAATGCTTGAATGTATAGCAAAGTATAACATTTTGATCATTATAACAATGAAATGAATCTTAAGTTTGAAGCATTACTATCATTTACAACATTTATGATCAAGAATGAATGTAAGTAGAGAAACTTTTGCATACCTGCAGATGGTACAAAATTTCATGGTTAAGTGGAAGCCTCCCATCAACAACAAGATCCAAATATCCATGTATCTATCTCAATCAGCCTCTAAACCCTTCAGAGCTATCAATTTTTCCACTAATTGTTATGCACAAAAGTCAAATTTTAGAGTTCTCACCACTAAAAACAAAAAGCAGAGCTTTGAAACCAAATCCACACACAACACAATGTGGTATTCATACAAAGCCATACAAACAAACTAAACTCAGAACATTGGAATGGAAACAACTTCAAATTATAATGCAGAGCATGGATTCGGGTATAAAGAATCATTTTTCTGCCACCATAGTGAAAAGTTAGCACTTTCTTTCATCTTTGCATATTGGTTTGATGCTTCAAACGATGCATTTCTTATATTGAAAAGTGCATTACCTTATTGAGCTTCTCTTTTTTTAGAATAGTTTAATATTCTCTACTTAACAGGCCAACCACGTGATGGAAGCTCATTTGGCCCCTCCCCCTCACATCACTCTCAATTCCCCATACCCAATCATATAACATTAATCATTCATTCATCCATTAATAACATATAACATTCATTCATTAACATATAACATTCATTAATTAACATATTCACATTCATTCACTAACATATAATATTCATTCTTTCAGTTTTTACATATTATCAAAAATATGGTTGTCATGATATGATTACAATCACCTTTTTTTTGTTTCTTTTTTAAAGCTACAAAAATCTGAAGTGGAGTATCATTTTCTAAATCAATATTTGTCCCCCGTTTAGTTTTTCTTCCCTCTGCTCTTGATCTTAATGTACGCCTAGTCGTTTGCTCATGACGTGGACGCCGCTGCAAGGGGGGGTATGTTGCAATAAGAAAGAAATGTTAAATTGATATGTTTTATTATTATTGTTACAAGTATTTCATTAATTGAAAGAACATTAGAGTGCTTCTCTTTACCTGATGGGTCCACATCATGTTCCTGAACTTTTGTTATAGACTCATGCTCAACATGTTGAACACCCTCTAAATCTAGATCTACAATTGAAATGCGAAAGGTTACATTAATTAATACACCAATTGAAATTAAATATGTTTAAGAGAACATGAGAGTGGTCCTCTTTACCTGATGGGACCACATCATGTTCCTGATCTTCTCTAGCCTGATCATGCTCAACACATTGATCATGCTCTACATGCTCTAAAGTTGAAACACGAAAGGTTACATTAATTAATACACCAATTGCAATTAAATATGTTTAAAAGAACTTTAGAGTGGTCCTCTTTACCTAATGGGGCCACATCATGTTCCTGATCTTCTCTAGCCTGATCATGCTCAACATTTTGATCATGCTCTACATTCTCTAAAGTACTGGGATGCACACCATGACCTTCATCTGTAGGTTGTGCTCCACCCTCACCAGGCTGCATTCCAATGTCATGTGCAGTATTATCATTGCTTGAATGTTTAAAACAAATAGGCATGTAATTACTTTATGGTGGAAATTAATATTGAATAGATTGCACAAGTATTCAATTTTAAATAAACTTTATTGAGTTTATTTACCTGCATGTCGAATCACGATGGAAGGTTGTGTTTGCCCAGTCAAGACTCTTAGGCATTCAACCATAGCTCCATAGCCTTGCTAGAAGGAAATATCTAGGTCATCTTCTGTGGGAACTCTGTTGAATTCAAAGCCCTACATTTTTGCATAAGATCATGAATTTTGCTTCTATGGTGTGATAAAACCAAAATTGTTTTCAATTTATTATTTGGATACTATATTTTATTTATCGATACTTACAATTCATGCGACTAATTTCATATAACCACCAGAGCCAAGTTTGTGTTGCCTGTGTTTTTCTAGTCTTTCCTTTGTTGCCTTCAATGTGTCGGGCAGCCTATGAAAAGTTTGAAATACATTAGATTATGTAAAAAGAAAGAGTAATTAGTATATAATTACATTGTTGATAGTATCACATACCTTCCTTGGCCCAATGGTTTCTTTCCTTTTTTCTTTTCAGCCTTCTCTTTTCCATCTGACACCAGGTCCTTCTACTTCATCTTTCAAATCATGGGGGGACACTCATACTTTTTGTTCTCTAAATGTGACCTATATTGGTCCCTCACATACTTTAGATAGGTACCAACTTTCTTAAGGACCTTGGTTCAGTTGAATGTTTTATCACCGAAGAGCACAACTAAATGGTTAATGAGCTCATCTTTTAAATCTTTTGGGCATTCCACCATGTACGTATGGTGGGCCCGAAGATCTCCAATGTAATATCACTTAGATGTTTATAAAAAACATCATTTCCTACAAAATGATCATAGGATCAATAGTCTAAAAAGAGTGATCAATAATTAAATTTCAATTGGATTATATATAATAATAATTAAAACATTTTAAAGTACCTAGGACCTTCTCTATCTTTATGGGAAAGAAATCCTCGGTCACCACAAATGTGACCGGAAATGTTCCCGTACTAGTAATACGGGAAGATCCATGAAATGTTGCTAAAATATCACCAATACTAGTGGCCTCTGCATCCCCAGGTACATGTCCTGACGCATGTTCTGGCATGTGCCCAGAGGGTGCACTAACGGATGCATGCATGGTATGTGTTGCCAACATTTCAGATGACAATATAGGCACGGATGATGGGGTCAAATGATGTGATGTATGTGCAGGAAGATCAGGATGGACACTTGTACCAACCCCTACTCCTCGGGTAGCACTTGCAGTACCCTGATCATGGCCACGAGCATCATGAGGACGCAAAAAATCTTGTAAAAACAACACATATTTTAGTTCATGACATAAAAGAGTACAAAATAGAAAACCATGAATGAACTTATGCTATAATTAAAGACCTCATGAAAGCTTACTTGCAATTTTTGTGATCTCTTAGTCAATATTTTAACCCTCTCTCTTATCTCATTTGTTTGAGGCACTATGAATAACAACTTAAAGATTTCTTCATTGCATTTTTTTTGGGTCTTCCTTATCATATCGAGAGGGCTTGTTGAATAAGCAATGTCATCATCACATAATATTGACTGCACCTCCCTATCAATGCTCTCGTCTACTAGTGGTGCCTTTCCCCGATCAATCGACTGCAACAAGAATATTAAAAACATTATCAAAATTAACCCAATAAACTTATCAAAAAAACATAATAATAAAACATTTTGCTCGTATCTAATTTGTACAATTACAATGAGGTAAACCTGTCAGGTAGAAGCGCGTGAAGATAAATTGCGATCTGTGCTCTGGGCCAAAGCCTTCTCCGTACGATCAATGTCCCACTGTGACAAAAATTAAATATAAAAAAAATTACCGAAATGAAACCAATAGACTTACGAAAAAAAATATAAGAATAAAATGGTATAATGGAGTTATTACTTGGAGGTTAGGTAAATGGTACATAATGCATTTACCCCCATGGTAACTATGTTTGTAACTGGCCGATTCAGGTATAATCGATTATTAGCTCTTCCCACCGCAATTGTTGATTTTTATCACACATACGATACCGTTTCCTATGGCCTCGAATATGCAGATTGGTTGCTTATTTGAGCCGAGTCATGTACTATTTATAAACCTACAATATTCCACGATGCTGACGCCGGTCCAATGTACATAGCCACTCCTTTATTTTGATCCTTATCTTTTAGTTGTATATAATTTGCTGACAGTGCATACCTACGCATACTTCGTGTATGTCGAACCAGTTGCATCCAATGTTTGTAACTGTAAAAGGGTCCAACATACTTCATCAATTCAGTAACTTTGTCGTAACAAACCTTTATGCCGTCCATGCAAAATAGGCCCAAACCATGTAATGACGATGGTGCTATGCGATATATCCTCTCGTTGACACAAAAATCAGTGTTTATTGGAGGAAGTTCCTTGGGTACCCATTGTTTCCGTAGATGTTTGAACCTCAAGGGCACCTCGACATCGCATATGCTCTCATCATCATAAGAACATGACCCCCCTTCAGCAAGAAAAAATTCCATGTGTTTAGGGAATTTTCTTCTAATCTTTTGACCTCTAGTTGATCTCCCTCTTTTAGACATACTACATGTCTCACTTTCCACTTCTCTTCCTGAATTTCCCTCGCTCGAGGAAGACAGATCGTTAAAATACCTATTTGGTGGTACCTACACTCATAAGGATGTTGGATGAAGTTATTTCATGGTGATGTGATCCGAAGGTGACATTATGATTAATCTATCATTTCATCGCTAGAATTTCACAGGTTATAAGGTAATCAAGTCTTGATAGATTGCAAGTTATTGTTACTACCGTCCAAATGTGTCCATCACAAATCAAATCTACTTAACGTTTAACTCCCAAACTTTGTAACAAGTGTTAAAAGTGACTATGGTCCACCAGTTACACAACCAAGGCCTCAAATGTATTCTCTAATTGCAATCAAAGGACTTTTCTCTTCATTCAAGTAAATAAACTTGAAGGAAACACCACCAAGTGGTTTGTGGACCACCCTATGACTAAAAATAACAAAAATTTACATTCAATTTCCATATGTCTAAGTGGTTAGCAGGGAAGGGTGTGTACTAGGCACGGATTAAGTCATCATAAGTTTACGCTTTGGCAATAAATTTTTTTTAAGTCATATTAAATCTTCCTACGTCTAATTGCTAGGAGATTTTTGGTATGTTTAAGGTAGGATGATTGATGAAAGAGCCCAAAGACTAGCCTTTCTCCATGGTATCCAGGTACACATAGCAGCGGTCTTCTCTTATACGATTGGACATGATTTAAAGAACTTAGCTAGGAATTATTCATTTAACCTAAGGTTTTCTCATAATGCCATCATTGGAAAAGTATGATCAAATTCTTCTATTATGAAGAATTGGTCTATGTACCTCTAGTAATCACTATAAATGTTTGTAAGGATAAAATGACTAATTGCATCAGGTAGGAGAGAATCAACTTTGAGTTCTTCAAAGATTATTTTCCTCTATTCATAATTTTTAAGGGTAGTGTGTGGAGGAGGTTATCACTACCAAGAAGGAGGAGACCTTTCCTTGTATGACTATTTATAATTTTCATTATTCTTATTTATTTATTTACACTTACATTTACAAATACACATACATATGCATTTACTGTTTTCATTTATTTCTCATGTAGTTTAATAGTTTGATCGATTTCATATTATATGTGTTGAAGACTTTAGAATTTCAATTACATTAATTTATGGATATGTTGTATCTATAACACTACAAAACCATATGCTCTTTGCATTTACACTTGTATTTAGAAATACACATTTATATACATAGATATAGATTTCTTTAATGATATGTTGCATTTATTGTTCTAGGAGAGCATCCAGTAATTGCATTTACATTTACATTTAAAAATACATATACATACATACATACATACATACATATGTGTGTGTGTGTATGTATATCATTTATTCTGTTCGGAAACAACCCATTAGGTCTGCACATGGATAAAAATTCATAAAATTAGATCTCCCATACATGTTTTGTTGAAACCTAGGCTTGAACCTCTCATTTCACATGCTTTTCTTCACAAAACTATTGAGGACAGCAGTTATACCTTCTTTATTTCTCATCCTACCCCTATTCATGCATCCTACACAACAGTATCCATGGGGTCTCTTACACAAGCTACAGAATCACAAAAGTGTAAGAGCCCCTTTATATCATGTTTAGACTACAAAACCCTCAAAAATAGGGTAACTCAGATTATGATTTGTTGGTGAGTTGTATGGACAAAATCATTAGCACCAGCTCATTCTTGGAGTCTTTTGAAAGAGAAGTGAATCAGGTGGTAGTTAAGTACAAACCTTATAGTTTCAAGGTGAATGAGGTGATCAATTTTGATTGGCCAACTGATGAAGAGTACCAAAAATGGGTAAATGTATATTTAACTAAGGAAGAGTGAAAAAGAGTAGGCTGCTAATGGTTGACAAATCAGCTGTTGCAGTTACAATAGATTCCAGTTTTGTTTTTTGGTGACAGTCTAGGCACAGAATTCTTGAAGTTTTTTGTTGCTGCATCAACCATTCTCAGTGGGCATGATGAACAAGAGGATTCTCTGGGGAGATTGTTGTTGTAACAAATTTTTGGAATAGAGAGGGTGTTTGCTGGTCTTTTTTGCCTAATGGATTGGTCAAAGCCAACTTCGATGGAGCGGCTAAAGGTAATCCTGGGGTGGCAGGTTGCGGCGGAGTCATAAGGGATTCCTTTAGTAACTTTCTAGGTGCGATTGCCACTCCCCTTGGATTTCAAACCAATCACCTGGCTGAGGCTGCTGGAGCTTTTCATATTATAAATTTGGCCTATAGTCTAAATTTTAAAAACCTTTGGCTTGAAGGGGATTCCAAAAATATTATTGATTTTCTTTTAGGTAGGTCCCCCCCCTCATGGACTATTAAGTCTTGGATTGATGATGCTATCTCGACCTTAGCCAAGTTTGATAATATAAAAATTTCACATACCTATAGAGAAGCCAATGTTGTGGATTTTTTTGTGAATGAAGGGGTTAGGAGCAAAGGACAGAGCACTTGGCTAAATATTAGTGAATTAAGCGTTAATGTATGGGCCTTATTGAACTATGATGTGTCACATGGGAAAGAAGCATGTCACCTCATTAATGATGATAGGACGAGGTAATTACATCACAATCATTAGATTGTATGGGACCGAGCTTAGTCGCTTAATCTGTAAGGTTGCCTGGAATGCTTTGTGGGCTCTTAGATTTGGTGGGACCATTTCAAGGAAAGATTTCATCTCTGTCTGCCCCACAGTGCTTGCCAAAATGGGTGGAGACAGGAAAAGAGTTGAGCTGGACTGCTTTGAGATGCATAAAAGAAATACTAAAGCATGGAACAAAGTAAAAAGTGGGGGTTTACTCCCTTTTTTGGAAAAACTCCATGGGTCTAATCAGGAGGCCATTGAGCATTTGGAGAAGAATTGGAAAAATGGGGAACTTACTCTTTTTGGTAGGAAAGTCGAGCTCAATAAAAACCTTATAGCTGAAGTGACTGGAATGTCCACTGATGGACACAAATTTTTCAGGGACAGGGTTTTTTCTGACGAAGTTGTCATCAGATTTCCGAAGAAAGAGAAGGAAAGAATGAAAACTGTGAAAATTTCTAACAGCTACTTCGAAGTCGATGCCATAAAAGCTCTCTGGAGAAAATTTATTCGTGTTATCATGGAGTACATTACATTGGATGGTCGCTTCACCAGGGTCTATGGATATCACTTTTCCCTTCTCAACCATTTTCGTTATAAGGTCAAGGTTTCTATTCCCTACTATCTTCTATGTTCTTTGAGAAAAAGTCTAGATGATCACATGAAAAACCCAAAAAGATATCCTATTTTGCATATTGGTTTGATTAGATTAATTGTTGAACATTACCAAAATATGCCTGCCCCTGCTAATTTGGATGCCCCTCTTGATTCTAAGGAGGATGATACCGAACCCAGCTGCTCAGGGAATTTTCCCAATTTGAGCCTAGTTAGGACGGTCCTTAGCCCTTCCTCTGTCCAAATTGGTAAGAAAATCTTTAACCCCCTTTCTGTGAAAGCTTGCACAATGCCTAAGCCGGGAAGTTCTATCCTTAAAACCAGAAGCGTAGGTATGAATCTACTGGGTAAAAACCTTGTGTCGTACTCTAAAGAATCTCCTGATTCTAAGGATTTTGGTGAGCACAATAGTTCATCCTTTGTGGCCTCGTTGCTGGACAGAGATGCTAGAATTAGTTCCCCTGTAACCCCTAACCCTGCTAAAACTTGCTTCAACCTTGAAAGGGAACCAACTATGGATGTCATGGGTTTAGCTAGGAATAATGTTGTTGACCATTTCAGAATTTTGAAATGGATCTTTCATGAAATTAACAAGCTAAAAATAAAAAATTGGGCTCTTCAAAGTAAACTAGAAGAAATGGGAGCCAAGGTTACGATGCTTGGTAAGAAAGAGGCAGAGCGAAAAGATCATGGTGCCAATAAAGAAAACCATAACCAAGTGGGCATGGACAAAAGGGTTGAAATTAAGTTGGATGAAATGAAAAATACTATTAAAATTATAGCCGAGCAAAACAATAGGATGAAAAGACACAATGCCATCATCATCAATGCCATGACCGAAAAATTGGACAAACCTCAATAGGGGTCTTTGGTGGTTGATCTGGATGAGGTCAATGATAAAAACTAGGATGAGGATGTTGGTATTTCAAAGAGAACCAGAGCTAACTTGAAGAGCAAGGCTCCTCCTACGCCGCAGATGATTCAAACCTTCAAAAAGGGTGTTCAAGACATGCAGAACCTGGAGGTAGAGACCGAATCTGTTCTTAAGACTCTGGGTTAGTTGCGGCTGGTCTTTTTGTTGGATTTCTGGCTATTTTTTGTCTGACCCTCCTAGTTTTTTGTGGGTGGCTGCTACTTTTTCTGGTTTCTTCCTTTTGTGCAGCCTATTTTTTCTATTGGACTTTTTAGTCCTTTCTCTTTTGTTGCAAACTTGGTGGTTTCGGGTCCCTGTAAAACCCATTTTTCCCTTTATCAAAAACATTTTTTTGGAATATCACAAGGCGGTCCAATTGGCTGGTGACACATGTGCTTTCTGGCTCGATGCTTGTTTGCTCCTTCTTTTTCTATAAGAAGGATTTCAAGGCCAGAAGTACAGGTTAGCAAGTTATATTTTTGGTCGAGTTTAGATGAAGTTGCAGAGCAAATTGTAAAGTCTAATGGTTTTAGGGAAAATACAATTTAGGTTTTGAGTCATTATGTAGTAGGTTTTGAATTTATGGGGATTTGATGTTTTATGACAGTACTAGCATTTGAATTGATATGATTAATTCGAACTCATGTCTCTCCATTGTACAAGCACATCTGAATTTTGAATAAAATGATCAAGGGTTGTTTCGTTCATCTCACTGTTGTGGTGTGTATGATTCTTGTTTTATGTTTAATTCAAGGAATTAATTAAAATGCTTGAATGGGATTGTAGGTGGACATGTTTTGTATAAGGATTTGATAAGTAGTATTGGGTTAGAATACATATTGATGAGATTGTAAAGAAATGTTATCAAGGATCTTATATGTTATGTGTTAAATATATCATAAACCCTTAGATGCTTATAAATTTGACTCCTCCAATGGATATATGGCACTGATCTAAGTTGTACTTATTCGTATGGTTCGGTATTTGTTTGCCTTTACCTAGAGCTTGCTACAAATTGCAAATCAATGACTATCTTATACTATGAAATGTTGTAGTTATCTCATGCTCCAAATAGTTGATATTATTGATAAACAGCCAATTCTATTCGGTATTATCCTATTATGTTGAGCTATTAATAGAGATTATTTGTTGTTGTTAATGTTGTTTATGATGATGGTGCAGAGGTTGTAAAGGAATTAAGGGATCACCCTCCCGGGTCTTGCAGAGCCCAAATTGTAGGAGGTCTTTCAAATCCTTGTTAGTTGGTCCAGGTCCTTCGAGCTACCCTTTATTGGAATTAGCAATTCCATAGGTAGATTAGAAGATCAACCTGCTTACCATAAAAATAACCAACACATTGCATATGTTTGTGGTGGAGGTATTAAAGAAGAATTGTATGCCTCTATTTCCATTCATTAGATCTACCTTATCCTAGCATATACTTGGGCTAAGTCTACAATTGCTTCAGAATCATGTGATGAAGGCTATGTGTGATGAAATCCTAGACCTCAACCAAGATGTGGGTAGATTATGGGAGTTTTTCCAAGACCTGAGGCTAGTGGATAAAAATGTGAAAGACTAAGCTATTTTATTTTTTATGTCTTATCTTATACCATTTTACGAGAATGGGGGTACCAATGTACGAGAAGATCTTTGAAACTAGGCATGAAAATTGAAGGTTAAAGTGAATGGGGTGCCAAACTTAGGTACTCATTGCCCCTTGGTGGTCTATTTCCACCAGTGCCTCAACCTCGTCCCTCATGTTATTTGGTAATGACCTTGTTTTCCACTCCTCCAACTCTTCCTCCGTATTGACATTGCCTCTCAAACTCTTACGTGATAAATGACTTGGTATTGACCTTTTAACTCAAACTCTTCCTCGGCGCTAGTATTGACCTTTTTTTCACTCCTCCAAACTCTTCCTCGGCACTAATATTGACCTTGTTTTCACTCCTCCAAACTCTTCGTCGGTGCTGGTATTGGCTTGTTTTAACTCCAAACTCTTCCTCGGCACTGGAATTGACCTTGTTTTCACTACTCCAAACTCTTCCTCGGCGATGGCATTGACCTTCTTTTCACTACTCCAAACTCTTCCTCGGCACTGGTATTAACCTTTCACTTCCCCAATTTGATGAGCTACAACCTAGTTTCGTTAGGTTTTACAGTATGTTAATTAAGTTGAAAATTTTGGCCCCATTTAGCTAGGTTTTAATATTCTACAATATAGTTAAGTATATATTAGCTACATTTTACATAATAAATAATATAATTATTCAACTTATTATAATTATATATTATATTCTTTAACAAAATTATTAAATACATATAAAATTATTATAATTAATAATTAATAATAAGTATATTTTTATATAATACAAAATATAATTAATATAATATATATTTAATATAATAGTAATATATATTAATATGAGAGAGAGAAACTAAATTTTGATTGCTTGTATCATTTCAACAATCCAAGGATGGCATGTGTCCTTAGGGAGTTATGCTCAAGGTAGCATGTCATTTGATTAAAGATATGATCATTCCTTTAAGACCCTCTTGATGTACCCATTGCACATAAGGAGACAAAAGATAAATATGGGGAAGAGAAAATGAGAGTAATGGCAGGCATACAAATGAAAGGAGTAGAATGAGGATGAATAGATGAGATATGGGGAGGGTGATTGATATGTCTCTCCACACAATAGCTCTCTATATCTCTATATCTCCGTTATCTATGTCACTCCTCTTTTCCCCCTCTATCTATTGACTGTCTCCTTATACTTTCTCTCTCCATTTCACTCCATCTCCACTCTGATCTCTCCTACTCACAACTCTATCTCTATTTCTCTTTTTTGTCACCCTCACTCCCTCTCTCTATCTCTTTCTATCTATGTCCCTTTCTCCCCTCCCCCTCTCTATCTCTCACTGTCTCCCTCCCTGTCCCTATCCATCAACTCTCTATCTCCCACCTTTCTTCCTTTCTCTTCCCATATATCTCCATCCACCTTTCTCTTCCATATCTCTATCTCTCCTCTTTATCTCCCCATATATTAACTAAGAAGCCATCCAAGCATACAATAGTATATGTTGGCAAAACTATAATAGTATTTTATTAAACTATAAGTAACACTTATCTTTCTAATGTCAAGCCTTCTTATAAAAATAGTGTTTTATTAAACTATAAGTAGATTATTGTCACCACTCTTCATTCAACATGAAATGCCAAATGTAGCAATTGTTTTGTTGCTTTTGTCAAGTTTCATTAACCAAGCTATTTATTGGGTTGAATAAATTTGTGTTATGACCCTTCATCTCTTTAAAATAATTAGACAATATTAGCGAGATCAAGAAGGGGAGAAAACTAAACTCCTTCAAAATAGGGGTAGTTGTGGGTTTGTTGGTTTTCTTTGTATACTATATGCTTAGTTCCTCTAGGATAAATAAGTAACTTTAGATCATTTTCTTAGTTGTGTATCCTAACTAATATAGAGTAAGCTTTTTCATTTTAATTGACTACTACATAATAGTTTATGTGTTGAAAGAATTGTTTCCATTCTTTGTAGTTTTTACATTGGAATACAAATCATATTTAATTTCATGCCAATATAATTCTTTCATAAAGATATTTGTTTGAAATAAGTGCTTCATAACCCATCTAATCAAATCATAATTAACCTATCAAAAGGCAATAGGAATTTTCTAAAGAAAAGAACACTTGACCCAATCATAAGTGTATGACCTTCGAAGAAAGAAGTGATCCACCTTCCAACATAACAACTACCCTAATTGAACCTAGGTATGTGCAAGATCATGATGGGCCAAAAGTGGCAGCATGAAAAAGTAGCATTTTGAACTCACCCAAAAAAATGCGAAAATCCCGAGTTGACTTTTTTTGGGGTTGGGTGTCAGTACATTGCTCCATAGCAATGCCCAAGCCAAAGTACTACAAATTGGATATCCAATTCAAATCAGATATCCAATTTGTTTTGGATATCCAATTAAAATATTTTGGTGCTATAAGATCGGATATCCAATTTTTGCACATATACCCAAGAGTAATTAGGAGGTGGAGAGATTGGGAAGAGAGAGAGAGAGGGAGGGAGAGAGGGGAAGAGAAGAGAGAGAGAGAGAAAGAGAGAGAGTGATGATGAAGCCCGAGACAAAGGAAAGGAAAGAGAATTAGGAGGGAAGGGAGAGAGAGAGAAGAGGGAGAGGGAAAATGAGAGAGAGGGGGGAAAGGGGGAGAGAGATATATATAGAGAAATAATTAGGAGAGGGAAGGGAGAGGGGAAGAGGGGAAGAAGGGGAGAGGTAGAGAGAGTGAGTGAGAGAATTAGGAGGGGAAGGGAGAGGGGAAGAGTGTTGAGGGTAGAGGATAGAAGATTTAAGGGCTTAGGGTTTAAGGTTTTATAGTTGAGGGTTTAGGGATGAGGGGTAGGATGGAGAATTGAGAGAGAAGAGAGGATGGAGTGGGAGAGAGAGATAAAGGAAGGGGGAGGTTTAGGGTGGGAGTAGATGAACACAAGGAGGTTGGGGAGAGAGATAGAGGGAGTGAGTGAGTGAGAGATACCTAAGAGAGGGAGAGGGGTAGGATATTGAAGATACTTGAGAGAGAGAGAGAGGGAGGGAGTGGGAGAGAGATAGAGGGAGGGAGGGTTAAGGGTTGGGGTAGATGGTTTAAGGGTGGGGGGGATAGAGATAGAGGGAGTGAGTGAGTGAGAGAGAGACCTAAGAGAGAGGAAAGGGTGGGAGGGAGACTTGAGATAGAGTGAGTGAGTGAGTGAGTGAGTGAGAGAGAGACCTTAGAGAGGGAGTGGTGCTAGGAGGGAGAGAGTTTAGAGAGAGAGAGAGATAAAGGAAGGGAGGTTTAAGGAAGGGTGGGGGTTTGAGGTTTTGTGGTGGGGAGGAAGAGGAGTGAGGGAGTGGGTGAGTGAGAGAGAGACCTAAGAGAGGGAGACGGGGTAGGATGCAAATACTTGAGAGAGAGAGAGAGAGGGAAGGAGTGGAAGAGAGATAGAGGGAGGGAGGTTAAGGGTAGAGGGTAGATGGTTTCAGGGTTTAAGAGTTAAGGGTTAAGGGTTTTGGGTTTTGGGTTAAGGGTAGAGGGAACCAAGATAGAGGGAGTGAGTGAGTGAGACCCACAGGAGAGGGAGGTAGGAGGGAGAGACTTGAGATAGAGTGGCAGGTGAGTGAGAGAGAGAGACACAGGAGAGGGAGTGGTGCTAGGAGGGAGAATTAATAGAGAGAGGGAGGGAGTGGGAGATGAGGGTGAGTGAGTGAGTGAGAGAGACCTAAGAGGGAGGGGTAGGATATTGAAGATACTTGAGGAGAGAGAGGGAGGTGGGCAAGAGATGGGGGAGTGGTGGTGAAAAGTGGGGAGAGGGTGGAGGAGACAGGATAGGTGAGTGGTGTGTGGTGGTGAGTGGTGAGTGGTGAGTGATAGAGAGGAGTGGTGCTAGGAGGGAGAGACTTGAGAGAGAGAGAGAGAGATAAAGGAAGGGAGGTTAAGGGTAGAGGTAGAGGTTTAAGGGTTTAAGGTTTCAGGGTTTAGAGTTTAGGGTTTAGGGTGAGGAAGAGATAGAGGTAGTGAGAGAGAGAGAGACCTAAGAGGGAGATGGGGTGGAGGAGACTTGAGATAGAGTGTTGAGTGAGTGAGAGAGAGAGAGACCTAAGAGAGGGAGTGGTGCTAGGAGGGAGAGACTTGATAGAGAGAGAGGGAGGGAGTGGGAGAGAGATAGAGAGAGACAGGGTTTAGGGTTATCGGTAGAGAGGAGAGAGATAGAGGGAGTGAGTGAGTGAGAGAGAGAGAGAGGGAGGGAGTGGGAGAGATATAGAGGGAGTCAGGGTTAAGGGTAGAGGGTAGATGGTTTAAGGGTTTATGGTTAAGCATGGAGGGGAGAGAGATAGAGGGAGGGAGGGTTAAGGGTAGAGCGTAGATGGTTTAAGGGTTTAGGGTTAAGGGTGGATGGGAGAGAGATAGAGGGAGTGAGTTGTTGTGCATGTTTTGCACACACGCCCCGTCGTAGGGAAGGACCCCTTTTTTTTTCACTCCCGACAGGCGGCTTTGCTCCTGTCTTGTTTTGCGTGCCCCATTCTCCATGCCCAAATTGGTCATTTTCCTTCAAACAATCAAATTCCCCTTACCAAATACACCTACTTAGGGTATTCAAATCCACGGAGAAATAAAATCGTTCATCCCCTTTCTGCCTTTTGTCTTGTTCCTGCTATTTTGGAAACATCTGTGGACCCCTGTTGGTCCGGTTTCCACATCTTTGACTTTGGGGCTAACTTTTTGGAGGATTTGGGATGTGTTTGGGGTCCCTAAGTGAACTGCCAAGGTTTCGTCAACGTTACGTTAAGTTTCGGTGGTTCTGGAGCTTCGTCCCTCTTTGGCTGTTTTGGAAACATCTGTGGACCCCTACCGGTCCAGTTTCCACATTTCTGACTTTGGGGCAAACTTTTTGGTGGATTTGAGATGTGTTTGGGGTCCCTAAGTGAACTGCCAAGGTTTCGTCAACGTTCCATTAAGTTTCGATGGTTTCAGAACTTTCCCTCCGGAATCTCTCTCCTTGGTCGCTTTGAACATCTGCCGACTTCGCCAGCTCCTGCTTCCACATTTTTTACTTTGGGGCCAAACTTTTGATCCGGGATGTTTTTGATGTGCTTAATGAACCGCGTTTCACAACATTTGGTTAAGTTTCGTGGTCTCGGAGCTTCATCTCTGGCTGTTTTGAACATCTGCAGGAGCTCTGCTGCCCTCTAGAGGCCGGGCCTCTCCTGCGGGCCGCTTTGTGACTTCCATCCCTCTTTGTCCATTTTGGAATATCTGCGGAGCCCTAGCAACCCACCGAGTTCGCCCCTCCGTGGCCGCTTTCCTGACTTCCATCTTCAGTGGGTCGCTTTTGGAAACATCCGCGGGACCACCGCCGCCCGGGTTTCCAAGTATTTTGACTTTGGGCAACCTTTTGGATTTGAGATGTGTTTTGAAGTGCTTAAATGAACTGCCAAGGTTTCGTGAAGTGCTTAAATGAACTGCCAAGGTTTCGTCAATGTTTCATTAAGTTTTGATGGTTTCGGAACTTTCCCTCTAGAATTCCCTTCCTCCTTGGCTATTTGGAAACATCCATGGACCCCCCCGGTTTCCAAATCTTTTACTTTGGGTCCAACCTTTTTTGGATCTGCGATGTGTTTGATGTGCTTAAATGAACTACCAAGGTTTCGTCAACATTCGGTTAAGTTTCGATGGTTTCGGAGCTTTGTTCCCCTTTGGCTATCTTGAACATCCGTGGAGCCCCGGCGGCCTGGCCTCCGGAGCTCGGCCCCTCCGTGGCCATTTCTGGGATTCCGTCTCTCTGTGGCCGTTTCCGGGACTCCATCCCTCCGCGGACATTTTGAACATCCGTCGGCCCCGACGACCCAGCCTTTGGAGCCTGACCCCTCTGTGGCCATTTATGGGAATCCATCTCTCTGTGGCCGTTTTGAGCTTCCAGTTTTTGTAAAATGAGTCCAATTTTAAGGAAGTTTTCTGGGCACTCTTCCTTCCCCTTTTCCCATGTGCTATAATTGAAAAATCTTAGTCTTGCTATGTTTTGTGAGGTCTGAGAACTTCCCTTCTGGTTTGTTGTCCCTTGTTCGCTGCCTGCCCCCTTGGGCCTGCATTGATGTTTTCGATCCAAATGAGCCCCAAATATGAATATTATGATTTTTTGATGATGCATGGATGGATCTAACAAGGATTTTGCAAGATTTGACTAACGTTTTCCTTGATTTGTGTATGAAAGCACTTACAACACTTCATGTATGCAGGATTCAACGAGCCTGCTGCAGGTCCGTCAGGAGACCCAACGAGAAAGCTGAACAAGGAATGTGCATAGCTCCTTTCACCATTCATTTCATGTTCGCCTCTCCCGCTAGCACCCACCAACAGGTTCGGTGTTAGAAGAAGGCATGTGCCAAGGAAGTCAATGACAAAAATGCAAGGGAGTGGTCTTGAAGAAGGCATGAAGGAGTTGTTCTACTTTTCACCAGACGATGATGAACTGTCCGCCCGAATCAGGGGCAACCAATCAATTGATGCCAATCGTCGACGGGCTTGTTTGATCCAAGGAAGAACACTGCAAACACATCAAGTAAGAAGGCATCTTTTAGACAGTTTTAGCTACAGTAAAAGGGCAATCAACTAAATGACAAAACTACTATAGTACCTGGGCACTATATGACAAAATAGGCAAATGACAAAGATCTTTTTTAAATTGTTGAATATTGTGGGGTAGGTGAACCCTAATGTAATTGAATCTAGGCCATTTGATGTAATTCAATCCTAGCCATTCATTTAGGCTTTGGAAAACTATAAATAGGGGCTTTCCCCTCATTTGTAAGGGTTGGAGAGCTATTGTAAAAAGCATTTGCAGCAATAGAAGATAGCATTGCATGATTTTATGGATGTTCTCTTTGATTTTGCTCATCTTACATGCATGTTTTTTCCTTCCATGTTAGTTTTAGTATTAGTTTCTTGAATGGTTGTCATGATGGTGTTGTTTTTATAGTATTTGATGAGCTTCCAGCCCATACTTTTAGCACTTGTTGATGACAAGCTGTTGTGCAAAGTTAGCCTGGGCTTCTTTCTGTCATTGCTACAATCTAGTTCAATTGCATGTTCATGATGTGTATGTGTAATTTGAAAATTAGCAGACCTTAGAAGATTGCACTGGTTTTGTGTAGCTGTAGGTTTCTCTTGGTCAAGCAAAACTCAGTTTAGGAAGCCTGTCTACTGTAGCAGCCACCATTGTTACTGTTCATTCTCAGTTTAGGATTAGAACAACTTTCTTAACCCTTCTCCTTTGCTATTTCTTTTAATCCTTTGTTAGAGTAGGACCCAAAGCATCACCATGAAGCTAAATCAGATGAACTTGATGAGTTTTAGCTTGTTGTTTTGAGTGGACAGCCATTGTTCATTCACTTCCAGCACTTTGAAACTGCATTTGCAAACCCAACTTCCCATGCTTTGTAACTCATCCATAAGACCGCCTTGTGATTCCAGAAAATCACATCAAACAACTGAGATATTCCAATCACTGTCAAGACCTGACATTAGAGACCTTGCAATAGTGTTCTGCAATCTTATTGTGGAAGATTGTCTTTCAAGAGAGGTAGTGCACCTACACACTGCCTGTGTTGAGAATTGCATAAAAAACACATCAACAGAACTGGCACTAGAAGGAGGGCTTAACATTTTGAGGCTACAAAGCTGAAAGTTGGAAATCGAAGAGAGCACTTTCAAGAAGAAATCTGAGATAGGGAGATCTCTTTCAATGCTAAAAATCAAAAAATTCTGAAGGCAAGTAGAAGCTGAGTCCAAATGGAGCGACATGCACAAATTGACATCACTCAGCTGCATGCAGATTTGAACAAGAGACTGAAGAAGCCATTGCAGCACTTCACATTGGTGGATAGATGTCAAATCCATTGCACTCGTAGGCACAACGAGTTGGGGTGTCTGACTTTTTTGAGCAGAGTCAAAAGGATCTTGTAGGGAGAAATTCCCTTTTGGGAAATATACCAGCCCTTGGCTCCCGAAGACCCAGAGGAAGATTTGACAACCATGGCAGCCAAAGCATTCAAGGAGTAGATCCAAGAACATTTGAGCAGAAAGGATGGAACAAGATTGGAGGAAGTACTAATGGCAAGTTGGTATAGATTTCACAATGCACCACATTCAAAATTTACGTGTCCATCATGTGACAACATCATCGCTCAAGCCAAGGGTTGTTTGGATAAGTTGGAGCAGCCAACTCCCAATGAGGAGAAGTTATCCAATGAGGTAGAAGAGCTATCAGCATTCGGAGGACAACACATTGAAGATGAACCAAAAAATTTGATACAAGCTGATGTTGGAGCAGCAAACATCGAAGTTGAAAGCCAGCAGGAAGAGGCAAATTTCACTAGGACAGTAAGGTGCCTTGGTGGAAATCTGATTGAAACTAATTTAGAAGGTCTTCCCTCCACCAATCAAAGGCAGCCCTCCACTCCAGAAGAAGAGCAATTGGTAGGTGACGATGAAAAAATGAAGTTTGCATCCGTGCATATTGGGACAACCAACGAAGATGCTAAAGAACAGGAAAAAGAAAAGGTTGAAAACATTGGAGCAACAAAAAATGATGACAAAGACATAAGTGAAATCATATTAGAAGACCTCTCCTTCGATAATGATAGTGATCGAGAATCTGAAAATGCAGATTTGGAGGAGTGGGAGCAACCACTTGCCATGGTTGTCTACCATCAAGCTTCTTCTTCAAGTGATGATGAGGACCCAATAGCGGAAAGATATGACCAGCTCATCTCTAGATTAGCAAAGGATTGGTCTAAACTAACATGTCAAGTGGATTTGGAGGTACTACTACTGCCGAATTCGTGTGGACTTCATGATTCATCACACTCTGAGTTTGCATGTGAGTTGTGCAAAGAGGCTATCAAACAAGTTAGAGGACAAGTGGAGAAGCCAAGTACCCGACCTCCTCTACTTGCTGCTCAGATCAAAGTAGAAGACCAAGAGCTAGAGCCAAGTGACAACTCAGCTAAAGGAGGACCTCAAAAGGATGTTGGGGCAGCAATAGAAGGACAACAATACAGTCTCGGACTTCCGAGCGATGAAGTAGATCAAGCGGGAATGCTTTCCACCAGTCACCAAGAAGTTCTTCCTCTTGAAGAGCAGTTGTGTACCATGGACAATGGACTTTTTGGTGAGTCTTTGGAGGGAAATTGTGTAGTAGACTTTGGTCCCCTTGATGAGGTGCCATCAATTGATGACTTCTTTCCATTGGGAGCTACACTACGAAGGTATGCTCATGCCAAGGAAGAGCACATCCCAGAAGACGGTAGCAATAAATACATACTCCTTGAGCCCTTGAACAGTGATGCACTAGAGTTTCCAAATTGGGAGAGGAGCTCTTTCTCCAATTACAGTGATAGTGAGCAAGAGGAAACGAGTGAACGTCATGATGAGATGCATGAACAACGAAGGGAAAAAGACAAAGGTGGGGGTGTTTTGATGGCTTCCAACAAGTATGATGTAATTGACCGACTACAAGATGCAACTTGGAGCCCTTCTGCCATGATCGTTGTTGATCCTCCTTCACATTCAGGGAGCTATAATAGGACAGATTTTTCCATGACATTGAACATCATAAAAAGGAGGTTGACACTTGGGGAAGGAGATGAGACAACATACTACCGTTTGAGGACAACAACCAAGTGGATCCCAAGTTTGCAAATGATAAATGTGGAGAAGTATTTCTTTTTGAAGAACTTCCAACCGGGGTCGTAGATCCCATTGGTGGATTGGAAGAGTTGTTTGCTGCCCCATCCTCCCACCCTTATGCAAGCTTAATGTCTGAAGTGTTGCACCCCCCATCGCGCCTGCTCGAGGCTACTGACGCAACGATCAACGATGTTGTGCTTGCTCTCGACTATCCAATGCTGCCACCTCCATGTGATGACATCCAGGTTCTATCCTTCCTTTCCCCTATTATTTCTCATAATTACACTTATTATTTTGATTATGGGAATGAGGGAAAAAAAAACATGTTTATGGATTAACCATGGGTTCAACGAGCCTCCTCAATTGTTGATTTTTCATGATGACGTGATTGAACTTGAGTGTTGCAATGTTGAACTTCTTTTTTCACAATATAAAGACAAGTTTGCATGGTTAAGAATGACAACAATCGTCTGTTTGCTTGTGCATGCACTGCGAAATCCAATGAACGTTAATGTTGGCTCACCCTTCATGAACATAGTGCTTTGTCAATATCTTTGTACATAGCCCGTTTTGAGTAGTATAGGTTTCCTGTAAATACTTCGCTTTCGTGATTTCCTTAGATTAGTTGGTTTGATGTAGGTTGCTTGCTTTGTAGGTTGTTTGATTTTTGTTTGCTTTCGCTTTGTTGCTGCTTTGCTCGGGGTCCGTCTGCTTTTAGCTAGGCACATATGTGCGCACAACAACCATACTTATTACCTAGGGTTGTTCTACGTATTTCTTTGTCAAACTCTAATCAAGTCTTCAGAGTGGATGGTGAAGGTCTTCTGTTAGTGTCAAGTGATCTAGGTGTTTGATTCAAAGAGGATAAGTTGTTGGTTTAGTCTGACTCTGACGTATTCTGAAATCTTACAACTCTTACACATCTTAAGAATTCGACGGTCACTGTAGGGCCTTTTGTGAAGTCTAGTTAAGTGAAAAATCTAAAATTCTGCTTCAGTGCCACTGTGATTCTCAGCCCTGAGCGCGAGCTTCAATGCTTGCAGGTTGAAATAAAAGAGCTAAAAAGAGAAAAGAAAGAAAGAAAGAAAACATTGAAAATTGAAAGAAAGAGAAAATTCAACTTTTCAAGGGTATCTGAGCAACTCTACTGGGGCTATGGATGCCCGGTTGGTAGTAGAGCAATGTTCAGGAGAATCACAGCGACAACATCGTCGGGGCTATGGACGCCTGACTGGCAGCGAGGCAATGTCCCGGATGCTTTTGGAGTGAGAATAAACTACGTAGCTTAACTTGACGGAGCTTGGGTTCCTGTAGCAACTGAAGGATGGGAATTAATGCAACTACACACACTTGGATTTTTAGCATACTAAAAATTGGGTTGGCTAGTGGTTTTGATCCTTTGGTTGGGCGTCTAGTTTGTTTTCCCTAGCGTGAAGGTCGGAACCAAAGATTTTGGGTTCGTGATTCCAGTTTGTCATCAAAATGCTCGGGAGCATTTCCCCAGTGAGTCGCCATTTGTTGTGCATGTTTTGCACACACGCCCCGCCGTAGGCAGGGACCCCTTTTTTTTTGCTCCCAACAGGTGGCTTTGCTCCTGTCTTGTTTTGCGTGCCCCATTCTCCAAGCCAAAATTAGTCATGTGCCTTCAAACGATTAAATTTCCCTTACCAAATACACCTACTTAGGGTATTCAAATCCGCGGAGAAATAAAGTCATCTGTTCCCTTTCTACCTTTTGTCTTGTTCCTACTGTTTTGGAAACATCTGTGGTTCCACATCTTTGACTTTGGGGCTAACTTTTTGGAGGATTTGGGATGTGTTTGGGGTCCCTAAGTGAACTGCCAAGGTTTCGTCAATGTTACGTTAAGTTTTGGTGGTTCCGGAGCTTCGTCCCTCTTTGGTTGTTTTGGAAACATCCATGGACCCCTATTGGTCTAGTTTCCACATTTTTGACTTTGGGGCCAACTTTTTGGTGGATTTGAGATGTGTTTGGGGTCCCTAAGTGAACTGCCAAGGTTTCTTCAACGTTTCGTTAAGTTTCGATGGTTTCGGAACTTTCCCTCCGAAATTCCCTTCCTCCTTGGCTGTTTGGAAACATTTGTGGACCCCTGTCACTCTGGTTTCCACATTTTTTACTTTGGGGCCAAATTTTTTTGGATCTGGGATGTGTTTGATGTGCTTAAATGAACTGCCAAGGTTTCGTCAACATTCGGTTAAGTTTTGGTGGTTCCGGAGCTTCGTCCCCCTTTGGCTGTTTTGGAACATCCGTGGAGCCCCGGCGGCCCGGCCTCCAGAGCCCAGCCCCTCCATGGCCTTTCTGGGACTTCGTCCCTGTTTGGCTGTTTTGAACATCCGTGGAGCCCTAGCAACCCGGCCTCCGGAGCCCGGCCCCTCCGTGGCCATTTCTGAGACTCCGTCCCTCCGTGGCTGTTTTGGAAACATCCGTGGACCCCCGTCGCTCCGGTTTCCACATTTTTTACTTTAGGGGCAACCTTTTTTGGATTTGGGATGTGTTTGAAGTGCTTAAATGAATTGCCAAGGTATCGTCAACGTTCTGTTAAGTTTCAATGGTTTCGAAACTTTCCCTCCAGAATTCCCTTCCTCCTTGGCTATTTAGAAACATCCGTGGACCCCTGTTGCTCCGGTTTCCACATTTTTTACTTTGGGGCCAACCTTTTTTGGATCTAGGATGTGGTTGATGTGCTTAAATGAACTACGAAGGTTTTGTCAAAATTCGGTTAAGTTTCGATGGTTTCGGAGCTTCGTTCCCCTTTGGCTATCTTGAACATCCGTGGAGCCCCGGCGGCCTGGCCTTCGAAGCTTGGCCCCTTCATGGCCGCTTTCGGGATTCCATCTCTTTGTGGCCATTTCTGGGACTCCGTCCCTTCGCGGCCGTTTTGAACATCCGTCGGCCCCCAGTGACCCGGCCTCCGTAGCCATTTTGAGCTTCCAGTTTTTGTAAAATGAGTCCAATTTTAAGGAAGTTTTCTAGGCACTCTTCCTTCCCCTTTTCCCATGTGCTATAATTGAAAAATCTTAGCTTTGCTATGTTTTGTGAGGTCTGAGAACTTCCATTTTGGTTTCTTGTCCCTTGTTTGCTGCCCGCCCCCTTGGGCCTGCATTGATGTTTCCAATCCAAATGAGCCCCAAATATGAATATTATGATTTTTTGATGATGCATGGATGGATCTAACAAGGATTTTGCAAGATTTGACTAACGTTTTCCTTGATTTGTGTATGAAAGCACTTACAACACTTCATGTATGCAGGATTCAACGAGCCTACTGCAGGTCCGTCAGGAGACCCATCGAGAAAGTTGAACAAGGAATGCGCATAGCTCCTATCACCATTCATTTCATGTTCGCCTCTCCCGCTAGCACCCACCAACAGGGTCGGCGTTAGAAGAAGTCCTGTGCCAAGGAAGTCAATGACAAAAATGCAAGAGAATGGTCTTGGAGAAGGCATGAAGGAGTTGTTCTACTTTTCACCAGACGATGATGAACTGTCCGCCCGAATCAGGGGCAACCAATCAATTGATGCCAATCGTCGACGGGCTTGTTTGATCCAAGGAAGAACACTGCAAACACATCAAGTAAGAAGTCATCTTTCAGATAGTTTTAGCTATAGTAAAAGGGAAATCAACTAAATGACGGAACTGCTACAGCACTTGGGCACTATATGACAAAACAAGGAAATGACAAAGATGTTTTTTAAATTGTTGAATATTGTGGGGTAGGTGAAACCCTAATGTAATTGAATCTAGGCCATTCGATGTAATTCAATCCTAGCCATTCATTTAGGCTTTGGAAAACTATAAATAGGGGCTTCCCCCTCATTTGTAAGGATTGGAGAGCTGTTGTAAAAAGCATTTACAACAATAAAACATAGCATTGCATGATTTTATGGATGTTCTCTTTGATTTTGCTCATCTTTCATGCATGGTTTTTCCTTCCATGTTAGTTTTAGTATTAGTTTCTTGAATGGTTGTCATGATGGTGTTGTTGTTATAGTATTTGATGAGCTTCCAGCCCATACTTTTAGCACTTGTTGATGACAAGCTGCTGTGCAAAGTTAGCCTGGGCTTCTTTCTGTCATTGCTGCAATCTAGTTCAATTGCATGTTCATGATGTGTATGTGTAATTTGAAAATCAGCAGACCTTAGAAGATTGCACTAGTTTTGTGTAGCTGTAGGTTTCTCTTGGTCAAGCAAAACTCAGTTTAGGAAGCCTGTCTACTATAGCAGCCACCATTGTTACTGTTCATTCTTAGTTTAGGATTAGAACAACTTTCTTAAACCTTCTCCTTTTGCTATTTCTTTTAATCCTTGGTTAGAGTAGGATCCAAAGCATCACCATGAAGCTAAATCAGATGAACTTGATGAGTTTCAGCTTGTTGTTTTTAGTGGACAGCCACTATTCATTCACTTCTAGCACTTTGAAACTGCATTTGCAAACCCAACTGCCCATGCTTTGTAACTCATCCGTAAGACCGCCTTGTGATTCCATCAAATCACATCAAACAACTGAGATATTCCAAGCACTGTCAAGACCTGACATTAGAGACCTTGCGATAGTGTTCTGCAATCTGATTGTGGAAGATTGTCTTTCAAGAGAGGTAGTGCACCTACGCACTGCCTATGTTGAGAAGTGCATAAAAAACACATCAACATGAGTGAGTGAGAGAAATACCTAAAAGAGGGAGAATGGGTAGGAGGGAGAGACTTGAGATTGAGTCAGTCAGTCAGTCAGTCAGTCAGTGAGAGAGAGAGAGACCTCAAAGAGGGAGAGACTTGAGAGAGAGAGAGAGATAAAGGAAGGGAGGATTAAGGGTAGAGGGTAGAGGGTCTAAGGGTTTAGGGTTAAGGGTTAAGGGTTAAGGGGAGAGAGATAGATGGAGTGAGGAGTGAGAGAGAGACCTAAGAGAGGAGAGGGGGTAGGATGGAGATACTTGAGAGAGAGAGAGAGGGAGGGAGTGGGGTTAAGGGTAGAGGGTAGATGGTTTAAGGGTTTAAGGTTTAAGGGTTAAGGGTTACGTGTTTAGGGTTTCTAGTTAAGGGTAGAGAGAAGAGAGATAGAGGGAGTGAGTGAGAGAGAGAGAGACCTAAGAGAGGGAGAGGGGGTGGGAGGGAGAGACTTGAGATAGAGTGACTAAGTGAGTGAGAGAGAGAGAGAGACCTGAGAGAGGGAGTGGTGCTAGGAGGGAGAGACTTGATAGAGAGAGAGGGAGGGAGTGGAAGAGAGATAGAGGGAGACAGGGTTAAGGGTTTATGTTTATGGGTAGAGGGGAGTGATAGAGGGATTCAACGAGAAAGAGAGGTAGGGACTGGGAGAGAGATAGAGAGTAGAGGGTTAAGGGTAGAGGGTAGAAGGTAGAGGGTTAATGGTGCAAGGGAGGGAGATAAGAGTGAGTGAGTGAGAGAGAGAGAGAGACCTTAGAGAGGGAGAGGGGCTAGGAGGGTGAGACTTGAGAGAGAGAGGGAAAGAGGGAGGGAGTGGGAGAGAGATAAGGGTAGAGGGTTAAATGTAGAGGGTAGAGGGTTTAAGGGTTTAGAGTTTAAGGGTTAAGGGTTTAGGGTTTTAGTTTAGGGTAGAGGGAGAGATAGAGGGAGTGAGAGAGAGAGAGGGAGAGAGACCTTAGAGAGGGAGAGGGGGTAGGAGGGAGAGACTTGAGAGAGAGAGAGAGAGCATAGAGGGTTTAAGGGTTTGGGGTTTAAGGGTTAAGGTTTAATGGTTTATGGTTTAGGGTTATGGGTAGTAATGGAACTTCAAAGTTTTGTTCTTTGTGTTCTATTTTATCCTGCCTTGTGTCTCTAGTCATCTATGGTGTTTGGGAAAAGCCTAAGGTTGGGGTTTTACCTCTGTCTTCATGTAAAACCCTAGTGTTCATCTTACACCTTGGATGGGATCTATTTGGCTGTTACTTTTTGGGAAGGCTTTAAAACGACTTAAGCCCCATCGCTTTGTCTCGGTTGGGCCACCTTTTGTTTTATCGTTTTATTTCCTTCCCCTGACTTTGATTTTCCTAAGTCTTTTGTTGGTCCTGTGTTCCCTTGTTAAAACAACTCATGTCATTGTTTTTCATCGACCTAGTGATGTCCCCTTATTCCTTTAGGGGAGAGGGCCCAGTAGTCATGCAGGCTAACTTTCTCAGCATGTAGCAATCGACTGGAATATCGTAGAACCTTCATTTTTTTTTTTGAAATGTAGACTAGTCTCTTATTTATCTATAACTAAGGTTTGGAGGTGTGACTCATCATGCAACTCACCACATCGGCAAATCTTTTGAGAAGTGTCTAAAATTTGACTTTTTAAAGGTTCGACCAAAACTTAATCATGGAACCCCCAATAGTTGAACCAACAAAATATCATTTGTTGCTTGTAGAATGTGATATTTTTATTTAAATTAAAATTAATATACAACCTAAGTGGACCATATACTTATTGATAACCATAAATCTTTGATATCTCTACCTTTTATATTCAACACATATGGACTAATAGTTGAACACAAAAAATCTATTTGTTGTTATAAAAACAATACATAATTATTTAAAATACAACTTATATTGAACAAAAATGGACCAATAGTTGAACACTAAAACTTTTTGAAAATCCTTCACATTTAATGGGAAAATACATGTTATTTATTGTGCTGACCTTTTATATTTGTGATAGGAAAAACTATTAATATAAAATTATCCAATGCTTGTACATTGCTACCCAATTGTTGTACACATAAGAACAATATTTTTTGACTATGATAACAATACTTGTTTAAATGAGTATCTTATTTTATTAAATGAGCATTTTATTTTTTAAATGCTATACTTATAGTGGAGAGTTGTGATATTTTATTTGAAACAAAAAAATACTTATTTCACTTCTTCATGAATGTATTTATGTTTTTTTTATATAGCATTTAGAGGTTCTCATGTGTTCAAGTATGGGTCCATTTTTTATCAACATTTGGTTTTTTTCTTTATTTACATTTGGACTGTTTATTTACAGTATATAGTATAAATATGTGGTAAGACTGGGTATTATCATCATGATTGAGTGCGTGACTATTGGACCCGCACGACTACTAGGCCCTCTCCCCTAATAAATGGTTTTTTTTTTGCAGGGGGACAAGTTTGCATGGTTGTAGATCAATTGTCATGTGATCTTAGTCGTTCCCTACCATCCCGCGATGACCCCACCACACTTTCTTTTTTGATCACGATATCATGGGTGAGCACCACGTGTCTCATCCAGTGAAGCCAAAGGAATGATAAATACTTTGATGCATCTTTAATACATTATGTCGCGGGTTACTAAAGCAGTTATAAGATGCACGTGTTTTAAATCAATGGAGATTTTATAATCTCGGTAGAAAGGTGCTCGATGGTTAATAACAAGGTTGGCAACTGTGTTGAATGAATAGGATTGTCGATGTTTGAGATCCATGATTTCCCGCCATCACGTAATCAAAAGTTGCGAGGTCTTTATTGATTGCGATATCACAGGCAGGTGCCACGTGGATCTCCTTGGAAATGAGTAGTATGGTGGGGCAATGGCTACCCAACCTACAAAAAGGCATGGGAATCTGCATGGCTTATGCCTGCAGCACTTTCGTTAAGGAGAGAGATAGAGGGAGTGAGTGATCCATTTACATATTATTCTTTTATTCTTCCTCAGTTAAATATTTAGTTACCCATTTACCGTTAGCAGAACTGACCCAAGAATTTAATACAATGGATGATCAAATCATCTAGCAAATGTCTCATCTACCAACAAAGCTCACTCGTGCGCTGCACGAATGGCTCCAACCATATTTGATGCAAATTTAAATTTTAACCATCGATCCTTTAGTTAGATCAAATCCTCAAATGGTCGTCTTCAAAACAAGCTGACACAATCGCCAACATGGCAATAAGGGGCCCGCCATACCATACGTTGCCAAGGAATTCCACATGGCGGTCTCCCGCGATATCGCAATCAATAAAGATCCTGCAACTTTGGATCACGCAATGGCGGGAAACCATAGATCTTGAGCATTCATGATCTTGTTCCTTCAATACAGTCACCAGCCTTATTATTAACCATCAAGCAGCTTTTTCATCAAAATTATAACATATTTGTTGATTTAAAACATGTACACCTCAAGAACTCTTTAGTAACCTGCCTTTTAATGTATTAAGGCCGGATTAATTTACCACAGTATTTCCTTCATTCCTTTGGCTTCATCAAATGAGACACATGGTGCCCGCCCATGATATCATGATCAGTAAAAACCTTGCAACTTTCGATCACACGATGGCAGGCAACCGTTAAGATCTGATGACAATTGATCGAAAGTCAACCAAACTTATCACCTTCGGCCTCACCAGATAGGACATGTGGCACCCACCCGTGATATCATGATCAACCAAAGCGGTGTGGTGGGGTCATCGCGAGATGGCGGGGAGCGGCTGAGATCAAACGATAGTTGATCAACGGTCGCACGAACTTCATCCTTCTGCAAAAAAAAAATTATTAAAAGGATAAGGGGACATCACTAGGCGGATGGTAAACAATGACATAAGTTGTTTTTAAATGATGAAACGCGAGGCCAACCAAGACTTAGGAAAATAAAACCCTACAGAGGAAATAAAATATTAAAACAAAGGGACTCAACCTAGATGGAACGATAGGACATAAGTCATTTTAAAACCTCTCAAAAAGTAACATTGAAATAGATCCCAACCAAGGCGTAAAATAAACACAAGGGTTTTATATGAAAATAAAGCTAAAACCACCAACCCAAGGAAAATTCTAACACCATGAAAGACTAGTAACACTAGGCAGGGTAGGATGGAACATAGGGATCAAAAATATAAAGTTCCATCAGAGGGGAGAGAGATAGAGGGAGTGAGTGAAAGAGAGAGACCTGAGAGAGGGAGAGGGGGTAGGAGGGAGAGTCTTGAGAGAGAGAGGGAGGGAGTGGGAGAGAGATAGATGGTAGAGGATTTAAGGATTTAAGGGTTAAGGGTAGAGGGTTAAGGGTAGAGTGGAGAGACTTAGGAGTGAGAGAGAGAGGGAGGAGGAGCACGGAGAGATAGAGGGTAGAGGGTTTAAGGGTTTAGAGTTTAAGGGTTAAGGGTTTAAGGTTTAGGGTTAAGGGTAGAGGGAGAGAGATAGAGGAGAGAGAGACCTAAGAGACTGAGAGGGGGTAGGAGGGAGAGACTTGAGAGAGAGAGAGGGTAGAGGGTAGAGGGTTTAAGGGTTAAGGTTTTAGGGTTATGGGTGAGGGAGAGATAGAGGCTCTGAGAGAGAGAGAGGGAGGGAGAGGAGAGAGATAGAAAGCACGAGAGGGTAGAAGGTTTAAGGGTTAAGGGTTTAGGGTTTAGGTTAAGGGAGAGAGATAGAGGAGGAGTGAGTGAGAGAGATACCTAACATAGGAGAGGGGGTAGGATATTGAAGATACTTGAGAGAGAGAGAGGGAGGGAGTGGGAGAGAGATAGAGGGAGGGAGGGTTAAGGGTACAGGGTAGATGGTTTAAGGGTTTAGGGTTAAGGGTGGAGGGGAGAGAGATAGAGGGAGTGAGTTAGTGAGAGAAAAACTTGAGAGAGGGATAAGGGGTATTTTGTATATATTAATAAATAATATATATATATGCTACTAGCATTTGCAGCACAACATGAAAGACACGATTAGAATTACTTTTATTTATAGAATTAAGGTTAGGGTTAGATATATATTTAGTTGGGGTTGGGGTTAAAAATAGTGTTAGTGTTAGTTTTATGATTAAGTTTAGGGTTAGAATTAGAGTGATAATTATTGTTGAGATTGAATCATAACCCTAATCTAACCTTAACCTTAAACCTAATTGAACCCTAACCCTATTTGTAATTGAACTTTAACTCTAACCTCAACCCTAACCCTATCATTGAACCCAAGCTTTATCCTAGAATCCCAACTCTAATTAAATGGTAAACCTAACCTAACCTTAATCCTAATGCTAATCCCAACCCTAAGTCTATCTATAATTATAATCCTAACCCTTCTCATTCTAACCCTAATTATAATCTTAATTATAATTCTAATCCTAACCATAATTCTAATGCTATTCATAATCCTTAGTTTAACACTAACCATAGTTCTCATGACAATCTTAACTCTAATTATAACCCTAATCAAACCTCAACCTTAACCTTAACCCTAACCTTGAGCTTAATTAAACCCTAACCTTAACCTTAAGCCTGAGCTTAATTAAATCAAGATCCTAGCTCTAACCCCAAACTCATATATGTGAGATAATTATAATTTACCAAAACCCTAACCATAATTGAATCATAACCCTAATTGAAATATAATCCTACCTTTAATTGAACCCTAACCCTAATTGAATCGTAATTTTAACCCTAAGCCTAATTGAACCCTATTTTTAACTCTAAGACTAATTAAACACTATTTCTAACCCTAACACTAAGCCCAACCCTAACACTAAGCCCATTTAAATCCTAGCCCTAATTGAACCCTAACCCCAATTGAATCATATTTAAACCCTAACCCTTAATTAGCACTAACCCTAATTAAACCCTAACACAATTGAACCATAATTCTAACCCTAATTTAATACTAACACTAACCCTAATCCTAATAACATATTATTAGGGTTATATTTATTAATGTCTTAATATTAGTTTATAAATTCAACATTAATTATAAATATTTTAAAATAAATTAAGTATTTCAATCTAAAATTTTAATATTTGACATTACAAATAAAATTAAACTAAATTCTAATTTTAAAATCCATAAAATATTTATTATCTATTTAGTTTTACTAATTATCTAATACAATTAAATTAAATTAAATTAAATATTCATTTTAAATTAATTAAACAATTATTAATTAGAATTTTAGAATAAATTAAGAAATAAAATCTATATAAAATTGACTTTTCTATTTTTTTTCTTTTTGTCCAAATCATTTCATTTTCTAAAATTATACTAAATACTAGATATCATAATTAAACACAAAAATTTATTCTATTCTAATCCTAACCCTAGTTAAACCCTAACCCTATTTGGACTCTAACCCTTACCCTAATTGAACACTAAATCTAATTGTAATTGACCACTAAGCATAATTGAATTCTACCCCTAACCTTAACCCTAACTCAAACTAAACCCTAAACCTAACTCTAATCAAACCATAACCCAAACCTACTTGATTCATAATCCCAACCCTAACCTAAACCCTAATTGAACTTTAAAACTAACCTTAATTAAGTATTAACCCTAATTGAACATTTATTGAACAATAGTTCTAATTGTACCATAACCCTAACACTAATTCTTATCCTAATTGAACCTTAACCCCAACCCTAACCTTAACCTTGACCCTATTTGAACTCTTATTGAATTCATAACCTTAATTAAACCCCAACCTCATCCTCAATCCTAACCCAAATTGAACATTAATTGAACCCTAAACCTAACCCTAAGTGAACACTAATCCTAATTGAACTCTAACTTTTTAGTTGAAAATATTAAAGTGCCTTATATTTTCCCATTCATCGTCATTTATCATTCAATTCCTAATAGAACTCCAAAAATTTATACTTTTATAATGTTTTAATACACACCTAATATTAAGGGTTTAGAGTTTAAGGGTTAAGGGTTTAAGGGTTTAGAGTTTAAGGGTTATGGGTTTAAGGTTTAGGGTTAAGGGTAGATGGGAGAGAGATATAGAGAGTGAGTGAGAGAGAGAGAGAGACCGAGAGAGGGAGAGGGGGTAGGAGGGAGATACTTGAGAGGAGAGAGAGGGTAGAGGGTAGAGGGTAGAAGGTAGATGGTTAAGGGTAGAGGGAGGAGATAAGAGGAGTGAGAGAGAGAGGTAGGAGGGGTAGGAGGGTGAGACTTGAGAGAGAGAGGAAAGAGGGGGAGGGAGAGATATGGGGTAGAGGGTTAAACGAGAGGGTAGAGGGTTTAATGGTTTAGAGTTTAAGGGTTAAGGGTTTAAGGTTTACTACGGTGGGTTTAGGGCAGAGGCTAGACACAGAGGGAGGAGTGAGAGATAGATAAAGACCCAAGAGAGGGAGAGGGGTAGGAGGAGAGACTTGAGAGAGAGAGAGAGGAGAGGGTAGAGGGTTTAAGGGTTTGGAGTTTAAGGGTTAAGGGTTTAGGGTTTAGGGTTATGGGTAGAGGGGAGAGAGATAGAGGGATTCAGTCAAAGACAAAACCCCAACCTTAGGATTTTCCCAATACCATAAAATAATAGTAACATAAGACAGGATAGGAAAGGAACATAAGACAGGACAAGAAAGGATAGCTTTAAAAGATGCAACATACTGTGTTGATATGTCCTTCAATATTCTTAAGAATATCCATGATCTGTTTATAAAGGAAGTGAATTCATAGATGCATCAAGTTCAATTATGCATCTTTTAGACAATGAGGAAGCATTTCAAGTTGTTGTCAAGCCCCTTTCACCATAACCCTATTGGACAGTCACACATCACATAGGAAGGTGAGTTGTTAGGTCACCCACATATGTGACAAGTGGTTGTCCAATAAAGATAAAATGAGAAGATTATGTGTATTTATTACACATAACAAAAGAAGAGCAATGGTTGAATCAAGGTCATTATACAAGTACAAGGACAAAACCTTTGCAAGAGCTACAAGAGGCAAAGGGGATTGATATTATTCATTCATGGGTGTACTGGTGAAAGTGAATGCAATAGGTAAAGGTCATTGTCATTGATAAGGACAACCAACAATGCATGCTACAATGGTCTCATGAAGGACAACAACAAAAACAAAATTTAAAGTTGCACAAGGCTCTATTCAAGGCCTTCACAATCAAACATTAGGCGAACAGGTTGCTAGATAACATTCAATGCATGATTTTTTAAGGAAAGGCATAAAAGGAAAAGACATTCAAGAAAAATCAACTCTAGTTGACACAGATAATATGCCTATTGAAAACATGTCATTACAAGAGGTTTATGACAGCAATGGAACCCTCATATCATGTGATCGAGATACAATTGCTATGCTCATAACCTTTCATGTAGGGGTTTTGGTCATCATGATTGATCCAACATGGATCATGATTGCATACAAGAAACAAAAATTTACAAATGACAAATAAGTAGTTATGATTCAGGAGAGGTCTCATTTTGGAAGCCAAGGTCATAGTACAAGTGTATATGAACAACAACTATGAGGTTATGCTACAAGACAGCCATGCAGGTTCATGTAGGACATCAAGCATTACAACGATACAAGTGCATATGAACAACAATCAACAATCAGCAACAAGTAGTGAAGGAAGCAATGCACAGTTGTATTTTTACCTTTTCATACCATTGATCATCCATTCCAACAATAGGCTATAATAGTAAAGGAATATACTTGCACAGGGGTGTTTTAATGAAGATATTCAGCATAAAAACCATCATAAATCATGGTGCTTCAAGGGAACAGAGCATATTCATGAATAAGAGCAGTACCATTAAAGGCTGCAGGTTTGTCTTCATGTTATCTATGAATTTGAAAAAATAAATCTACACTGGGTGACAACATGACTATAGCCATGAAATGGATTGCAGTGAGATAAATAATATAAATGGTTGTTGCCACTATCTCATTTTCTCTTTGGATAGTCATTACTAATTCCTAACAAGTGAATAGCAAAGGGATAGGTTTCAATAATATACCTTCATTTGACAAGTCCTAGAATTTTGGTGATCTCATTGACCCAATAAGTCATTGCTTAGAAATCATTTCATATCTTTTTAACAAAATCAAAAGGAGGACTGATGTATCCAATTGTAAGAAGAGAGCAATGTCCAAGGGAGGGGTAGTACCATCATCTTAGGTACCACTGCTACAAGATGATAAATGACAATCCTTGTGTTTGTATGCATGGAGGTCCTAAAGCATACTGTGGGTAAGGTGCATTCATGGCATCTTTTGGCGAAAGGTTTCCCAAGCATGAGCAAAGATCCAGTGTTCCATTAGGCTATGTTGGAACAATTATACACTAATCCCTCCCCTAGGGTACATGTTTCCTTGCATCAATTAAACCAATCCCTTCTTCCTATAATTTGTTGACAAGGGCAATTAATTAAAATGCTTAAATGGGATTATAGGCAGATATGTTATGTATAAGGATTTGATAAGTAGTATTGGGTTAGCACACATATTGATGAGATTGCAATGCAATGTTATCAAGGATCGTATATGTTATGTGTTAAATCTGTCAAAAACCCTTGAATACTTATGAATTTGACTCCCACAATGGATATATGGCACTGATCTAAGTTGTATGATTCAGTATTTGCTCGTCTTTACCTAGAGCTTGCTAAAAATTGCAAATCAATGACCTATTTTATCTTGGGATTGTGTTGTAGTTATCTAATGCTCCAAATAGCTGATAATATCGATGAATAGCCAATTTTATTCGATATTATCCTATTATGTTGAGCTATTAAATGAGATTATCTGTTATTGTTAATGTTGTTTATGATATTGGTGTAGACGTTGTAAACACATTAAGGGATCACCCTCCCGGGTCTTGCAGAGCCCGAAGTGTAGGAGGATTTTTTAAATTCCTTGTCAATTGGTTCAGGTCCTTTGAGCTACCCTTGATTGGGATTGGAAATTCCATAGGTAGATTAGAAGACCAACCTAGTTACATTGTAAAACAAAACCAACACTTCCCTCTACCCTTAACCCGAAACCCTTAACCCTTAACCCTTAAAACCATCTACCCTCTACCCTTAACTCCTCCCTTTATCTCTCTTCCACTCCCTCCCTCTCTCTCTCTCTCAAGTCTCTCCATCCTACTCTCCCTCTCTTAGGTCTCTTTCAACCCTTTAACCCTCCCTTTATCTCTCTCTCTCTCTCAAGTCTCCCTCTCCTAGCACCACTACCTCTCGAGGTCTCTCTCTCTCACTCACTCACTCTATCTCAAGTCTCTCTCCTACCCCTTCTCCCTCTCTTAGGTCTTTCTTTCACTCACTCACTCCCTCTATCTCTCCCCTCCACCCTAAACCATAAACCTTAAACCATCTACCCTCTACCCTTAACCCTCCCTCCCTCTATCTCTCTCCCACTCCCTCCCTCTCTCTCTCTCAAGTATCTTCAATATCCTACCCTCTCCTATCTTAGGTCTCTCACTCACTCACTCACTCCTCTATCTCTCCCCTTAACCCTTAAACCTCTACCCTCTACCCTTAACCCTCTATGTACTCTCTATCTCTCTCCCACTCCCTCCCTCTCTCTCTCATCAATCCCTCTATCTTTCTCTCTACCCATAACCCTAAACCATTAACCCTTAAACCCTAAACCCTTAAACCCTACCCTCTACCCTCTCTCTCTGTCTCAAGTCTCTCCCTCCTACCCCCTCTCCCTCTCTCTCGTCTCTCTCACTCACTCTTCTATCTCTCCCCTCTACCCTTAACCCTAAACCTTAAACCCTTAACCCTTAAACCCTCTCCTCTCTCTCTCTCTCTCTCTCTCTCTCTCTCTCTCTCCACTCTACCCTTAACCCTTAAATCCTTAAATCCTCTACACTTTATCTCTCTCCCACTCCCTCCCTCTCTCTCTCTCTCAAGACTCTCCCTCCTAACCCCTCTCCCTCTCTCAGGTCTCTCTCTCTCTCACTCACTCCCTCTATCTCTCTCCCCTTTGATGGAAGTTTATATTTTTGCACCTTATGTTCCATTCCTACCCTGCCTGGTGTTACTGGTCCTTCATGGTGTTGGAATTTTCCTTAGGTTGGTGGTTTTAGCTTTATTTTCATATAAAACCCTTGTGTTTATTTTACGCCTTGGTTGGGATCTATTTTGATGTTACTTTTGGAGGGGTTTTAAAATGACTTATGTCTTATCGTTCTGTCTAGGCTGAGTCCCTCTGTTTTAATATTTTATTTCCTCTGTAGGGTTTTATTTTTCAAGTCTTCGTTGGCCCCGTGTTTCATCATTTAAAAAAAACTTATGTCATTGTTTACCATCCACCTAGTGATGTCCCCTTGTCCTTTTAATAATTTTTTTGTTTTGCAGAAGGATGAAGTTCACGTGACCGTTGATCAACTATCGTTTGATCTTAGCCGCTCCTCGCCATCTCGCAATGGCCCCACCACACCGCTTTGGTTGATCGCAATATCACAGACGGGTTCCACGTGTCCTATCTGGTGAGGCCGAAGGTGATAAGTTTGGTTGACCGTCAATCAATTGTCATCAGATATTAACGGTTGCCCACCATTGCGTGATCAAAAGTTGCAAGGTTTTTACTGATCGCGATATCATGGGTGGGCACCATGTGTCTCATCTGATGAAGCTGAAGGAATGAAGCAAATAATGTGGTAAATTAATCTGGCCTTAATACATTAAAAGGTGGGTTACTAAAGTGTTCTTGAGGTGCACATGTTTTAAATTAGTGGATATGTTATAATCTTGATGAAAAATTTGTTCGACGGTTAATAATAAGGCTAGCGACAGTGTTGAAGGAACAACATCACGAATGCTCAAGATCTACGGTTTCCCACCATCACATGATCCAAAGTTGCGAGATCATTACTAATTGCGATATCGCGGTCGACCGCCACGTAGACTTCCTTGGCAACGTATGGTATGGTGGGCCCCTTATTGCCACATTGGCGATTGTGTCAGCTTGTTTTGAAGACAGTCGTTCAATGATTTGATCTAACTAAAGAATCGATGGCTAAAATTTAAATCTGCATCAAATATGGTTGGAGTTGTTCATGCAGTGCACGAGTGAGCTTTAATGGCGGATGAGACATTTGCTGGCATGATTTGATCAAGATAAAATCAATTCTCCTATTTTATTCGTATCACAAAGCATTCAAGTATTTTGCGGAGCAGTTTTAGAGCCAAAAGCGAAGTTGTGAATCTCTGCAGCCAGAATTTGGGACTTCTGCAAACAAAGTTGTGAGTTAATTTATGTGCTTCCCAGTCATTCTGCACTTGAATTTGGGAAAAGAGTTGTTGTGCTTGTCATTGAGCTTGTTGATAAACGTGTTAGGGCTATAGTTTAATTATAGTTGTGAGAAATTGCAGTGTTTTGTTCTGTAATTTCCTATCTCTAGTTAGTCCTAGCTATTCGAAGTGTGAAATTGTAAAAAGACCCTAGTTTGTCCAAGATGGCACCGCCAAACTAACATTTTGGCCAAGTTGACTATTTAAGAAAAAACTTGTACGATGATTTCCTAGATCAATTGCCCTAGTCAACAAATGATAGGAAGAAGGGATTTGTTCTAATGTGAGGGAAAATCTCAGGGGAAGGGTTAGTATATAATTGCTCTAACATTGTCGATGCTAGGGTTCCTCTCATAGGCTTGGAAATGTTCAGATTATGGTATGGATAGAGGAATTTTCCTCACCCCTTTTCAAACGGTTGGATGTATGATTTGGGAAAGTTGGTGGTCCCAAACGTGTTCCCTGACATAGATTACTTAGGGCAGTGGCTGCAAGATACGACCCTGTCACACAGGTAATTAGGGATAATGATGGAAAGGTTTTGTTGAGTGTTAATAGAGAAGGGGTCTAGTAGATTTTTGACTTGAGTGAACTGAGTGAAGACTTGGTTCCTATCAATCTTGAGGAAATGAAGCAAGAATATGCAAAGTTGAAGTCTCTTTTTAGAGCTAAGTTGCTTCCACCTCATCTGGCTAGGGCAGGAGGTTCACAATTTTATATCAGTCCCAGTGACCAGGAACCTTTCAGATTAAACTATTTTGCAAATCATCTCTTGGCCACTTTCTATTCATTATGTCAGATTTTGGGTTTCAGTCCTGGTGTGATGATGCCTATTGCATACATGTTCATGGGGGTGCAAATACAACACCCTAACTTCTTTGTGACATATGACTTTGCTTCTTTCTTGGCTGAGAGGATACATGAAGGGTTGTCAAAGTTGCAGAAAAATAATACCAGCACTCAATTCTTATGGTATTCTATGCTGATGCATATGTTGTTCAAGAATGCTGACTTTTTCTCTGAAAAGATGGAATTAAGGAAATCGGTTGATGGAGAAAGATTGTCAGTACAATTATGGGCTGGAGATTTATCTTGCAATAAGGAAAGCATTAGTTATGTGCAATTTGATAATTGATTTGCTTCTAGATTGAGGGCTAGACTAATGGTGAATGTACCTAGGATCCCTGAGGAATTGCATGATTTCCTCATGCCAAAAGGGAGGAAGCCAGAATTGAAATTTTTCCATAACTGGGGTGACATTATCCCATACCCATTCAGTACTGTTTTGAGAGTATACGATTTTCAAGGAACCCCCCATATACTGCCATACAATGTGCCACCAAGAGTGGGGTTTGCAGAAGTTATGTGGCAAATAGGTTGTATCCATGAGGACAACCTCACAAGGAGGGGTAAGGGAACATTTTTCCCTGATTATACAATGGTGTCTGATTTTGCCTTTTCAAAAGGAGGTTGGGTGCATTTTGAGAAATTCTTTGATGATTACCATTTGAGGTGTGGTCCAAAGCGGCAGCATGATCCTGAGGGTTTCTTTTCCCTTTTTAGACAAAGAATAAAGGCTGAAAATTTTGTGCATGAGTTCAACTTTCCTGAGGATTTGATTAGAAATGAATTTGATCTAAATAGGCAGGAGTTGAACAAGGAGAAATGGATAGCTTATGATAAGCTATTAGATATTGTGCATAAGATGGATCTGAAGTATAATCCATTGTTGGAGTTTAATCCATACCATAAGAAGATTGACTTTCTAATGAAGAACTTCAAGGAAATTATGGGCACATTGAGGACCAAAAAGATAAATTTAGAACTGAGTCTAGGTGTACAGGAACAAGGTGCCAGGCCAATTGAAACAAGGCCAGCATACCAGCCTAGAGAAAGGTGGCCTATTTACAAGAGGAAAAAGGATGATAGCAGTGATGAAGAGGAATTGGATAAAAAAGGAAAGCAAATAATGAAGTTGCCTTCACAACCAGGTCCAAAATTCAAAGTGTCTGGGGCAATTAAAATCATTGATTTAGAATCATCACCAGAAGACAGTCCCTTATCACCACCATCTGATCCAAGCCCTAAAAGACAAAGAATTGATCAACCACAAGAGGATCTAACTGATGAAATTATTGTTACTGATTAGGACATGCAGGTTGGTATGCCTTCTCCTCCTAGGCCAGATGAATTAGTTCTATTTGATTTAGATATGAAAGGAAAAAGTGTACAAGATGCAAGAATGGAAGCATGTAAGGAGTTTCTAGATGACAATACATTTTTAAAAACTTATGTATTCTTGCAATTGGTATGGAGGATGAAATTTGAAGAATATCAAGAGAAATGTAAGAAGAGAAGAGAACTAAGGCCTGACAGGTCAGACCAGGATAATGATGAGGAGGTAAAAGCTAAATTAATGGAGGAATTTAAGAATATCACTCCTGAAGAGGGAAGAAGACTGGTGAGTTGGGTTGGTGTGTTGATTCTGCCTGAATGGGACATTGCAGATGTCATAGCATTTAATACTATTTTAAAGTCCAAGCATCCTTTGCAAGACTCTAAAGAACAAGTCAAGGCAGCATTGCAAGATTCTACCTTCAATGAGGAATATGAAACTTTGGCAATTTGGGCATTGGACCCTCAAGGAAGAAAGCCAAATGTTACGGATATTAATCCAAATTTCAGAGGAGGATTAATAATAAAGAGAGCTTCAGAGACCTCAACCACTAAGGCCACTAATTTGACTATGAATGTGGCCAAATTGGCCCAAAAGACTGCTGAAAGGGAGGAGGCTAAAAAGAAGAGCCTAATGGAGAAGTATAACCTTTTGATTGAGGAATACAGCAAGATGCAACAGAGGAATGTTGAGTTGTGGACTGAGGTGGAAAGGTTTAGGTATAAATAGATTGGGGAGACATCAAGTGCTCCAGGGACTAGTGCATTACCTTCCATAGGAGGTTCAGTCCCTCCTACTTCTCCAATTGTTTCCACACCAGGGTCTCCCAGTCAGAATCTTTCTCTCACCCCTCCTTTAGAACAAATTGATGAAGAAACAGAGTGCTTTTTTGATCCTACAAAGAAGTAGCTCTTGCAAAGAATTGATGAATTGCAAACATCATTGAAGGTAAGTGAGGAGGGATCTCTTTCAAAGCAAAAGGAGATTGTTACTACTATCTTAAGGCATTTAAATGAAAAGGTTGATAGTAAATTTCTATCTATACATTCTTTATATTCTTTGTTGTTATATGCAATAAAGAATATTGATAGGGATCAGGAAGTAGTGATACCATTGATTGAAAATTGGATCCCTAGGGCTAGTGATTTGGATGTCATGTATAAGGCTTCAAGGTTTGATATAAATAAAAGGCCCCAATCATTAAAGCCTACTCAAATGTTGGTTAAATCATTGCAAGGTTTTCAGACCCTACCAAATGATTTGAGTAGGAAGATTAGGGAATTGGTGAAGAATTTTAATGATTGTGGTAACACATTGTTACCAGATATAATTGATGAGCAAGAGAAAATCAGGTCACTCCAGCAGTGGCAGGATCAAGCAAGTGGAGTCATCAATGATCAAATTAAATTAATTTGTGATGACTCATATTATGACTTGTTGGTGAGTTGTATGGATAAAATCATTAGTACCTGCTCATTTTTGGAAGCTTTTGAAAGAGATGCAAATTAGGTAGCGATAAATTACACACCTTATAATTCCAAGGTGAATGAGGTGATTAATTTTGATTGACCGACTGATGAAGAATACCAAAAATGGGTAACTAAATATTTGACTAAGGAAGAGTAAAAGGAATGGACTACTAACAGGTGGTAAATCAGATGTTAAGGTTACAATGGTTTCCAGTTTTGCTTTGATGGCATTCTCGGCGTGGGTTTCTTGTGGTTTTTTGTTGTTGCATCAACTTTTCTCAGCTGACATGATGAACAAGAATATTCTCCAAGGTGATGGTTGTTGTAACAATTTTTGGAATATCACCAGGTGTGCCAATTGGCTGGTGACATGTGTACTTTCTTGCTTGATGCTTGTTTGCTCCTTCATTTTCTATAAGAAGGATTTCAAGGCTAGAAGTATGGGTTAGCAAGTTAGATTATTTTTGGTCGATTCTAGGTGAATTTGCAAAGCAAATTGTAAAGTATGATGGTTTTAGAGAGAAATACAATTTAGGTTCTAAGTTATTCTATAATTGGTTTTGAATTCACGGGGATTTAATGTTGTATAACAGTACTAGCATTTGAGTTGAAGTGGTAAATTCAAACTCATGTCTCTCCACTGTACATGCATATCCGAATTTTGAATAAGATGACTAAGGGTTGTTTCATTCATCTCACTGTTGTGGTGTGTATAATCCTTATTTTAGCTTTAATTCAAAGAATTAATTAAAATGCTTGAATGGGATTATAGGCAGATATATTATGTATAAGGATTTGATAAGTAGTATTGGGTGAGAATGCATACTGATGAAATTGTAATGCAATATTGTCAGGGATCTTATATGTTATGTATTAAATCTGTCATAAACCTTTAGATGCTTATGAATTTGACTCCTGCAATGGATATATGGCACTGATCTAAGTTGTACTTATTTGTGTAGTTCAATGATTGTTTGTCTTTTCCTAGAGCTTGCTACAAATTGCAAATTAATGACTATATTTTACTATGGATTGTGTTGTAGTTATCTCATGCTCCACATAGTTGATATTATTAGTGAACAGCCAATTTTATTTGATATTATCCTATTGTGTTGAGTTATTCAATGGGATTATCTATTATGTGTTAATGTTGTTTATGATATTGGTGCAGAGGTTGTAAACACATTAAGGGATCACCCTCTCGGCTCTTACAGATCCCAAAGTGTAGGAGACTTTTTAAATTCCTCATCAGTTGGTCCAGGTCCTTCGAGCTGCCCTTGATTGCAATTGCCAATCCCATAGGTAGATTAGAATACCAACCTGGTTATAGTGTAAAAAACAAACCAACACCCTCTACCTTTAACCCTAAACCCTAAACCATTAACTCTTAAACCCTCTACCCTCTATCTCACTCCCACTCGCTCCCTCCCTCCCTCTCTCTCTCAAGTCTCACCCTCCTACCCCCTCTCCCTCTCTCAAGTCTCTCTCTCTCTCTCACTCTTATCTCCCTCCCCTCTACCCTTAACCCTCTACCCTCTATCTCTATCCCACTCCCTCCGTCTCTCTCTCACTAAATCCCTCTATCTCTCTCCCCTCTACCTGTTGGTTGTTTTTACTGTAACTAGGTTGGTTTTCTAATTTACCTATGGAATTTCCAATTCCAATCAAGGGCAGCTCGAAGGACCTGGACCAACTAACGAGGACTTTAAAGACCTCCTACACTTTGGGCTCTACAAGAGGGTGATCCCTTAATGTGTTTACAACCTTTACACCATTACCATAAACAACATTAACAACAACAGATAATCTCATTTAATAGCTCAACATAATAGCATAATACTGAATAGAATTGGTTGTTCATCAGTAATATCAACTATTTGGAGCATGAGATAACTACAACATATTCCACAGTGTAAAATAGTCATTGATTTGCAATTTGTAGCAAGCGCTAGGTAAAGACAAACAAAATACTGAACCATACAAATTAGTACAACTTACATCAGTGCCATATATCCATTGAGGGAGTCAAATTCATAAACATCTAAGGGTTTATGACAGATTTAACACATAACATATAAGATCCTTGAGAACATTGCTTTACAATTTCATCAACATGTATTCTAACCCAATACTACTTATCAAATCCTTATACAAAACATATCCACTGACAATCCCCATTTAAGATGTTTTGAATGCTTTGTGATACCAAAAGTAGAAGAATAGTTGCTTTATTTTGATCAAACCATGGCAGTAGATGTCATGGCCGCCATTAAAGCTTACTTGTGCGCTGCACGAATGGCTCTAATCGCATTTGATGCAGATTCAAATATTAGTTGTTGATCCTTCACCTTGGTGAGATCATCGAATGGCTTCCTTCAAATAAAACTGGCATAGTCTCCATCGTGGCAATAAGGGGCCCACCATACTACTCGTTGCCAAGGAGATCCATGTGGCGCCCACCCGTGATATCGCAATCAATAAATATCTTGCAACTTTTGATCACGCAATGGCGGGCAATTGTGGATCTCAACTATCGAAAATCATGTTCGTTCAACATAGTTTCCAGCCTTGTTATTAACCATCGAGCACCTTTCTACCAAGATTATAACATCTCTGTTGATTTAAAACACATGCATCTTATAACTGCTTTAGTAACCCATGGCATAATGTATTAAAGATGGATCACAGTATTTATCATTCCTTTGGCTTCACTGGATGAGACATATGGCGCTCGCTCGTGATATCATGATCAACAAAGACAATGTGGTGGGGTCATCGCGGGATGGTAGGGAATGGCTGAGATCACATGACGATTGATCTATGGCCATGTGAACTTGTCCCTCTACAAAATAAAAACATTTATTAGGGGAGAGGGCCCAATAGTCGTGCGGGGTCCAATAGTCACGCACTCAATCGTGATGATAATACCTAGTCTTACCACATTTATACTATATATTGTAAATAAATAGTCCAAATGTAAATAAAGAAAAAACCAAATGTTGATAAAAAAATGGACCCATACTTGAACACATGAGAACCTCTAAATGTTATATAAAAAAAACATAAATACATTCATGAAGAAGTGAAATAAGTATTTTTTTGTTTCAAATAAAATATCACAACACTCCACTATAAGTATATCATTTAAAAAATAAAATGCTCATTTAATAAAATAAGACACTCATTTAAACAAGTATTGTTATCATAGTGAAAAAATATTGTTCTTATGTGTACAACAATTGGGGTAGCAATGTACAAGCATTGGATAATTTTATATTAATAGTTTTCCTATCACAAATATAAAAGGTGAGCACAATAAATAACATGTATTTTCCCATTAAATGTGAAGGATTTTCAAAAAATTAGTGTTCAACTATTGGTCCATTTTTGTTCAATATAAGTTGTATTTTAAATAATTATGTGTTGTTTTTATAACAACAAATAGATTTTTTGTTCAACTATTAGTCCATATGTGTTGAATATAAAAGGTAGAGATATCAAAGATTTATGGTTATCAATAAGTATTTGGTCCACTTAACTTGTATATTAATTTTAATTTAAATAAAAATATCATATTCTACAAGCAACAAATGATATTTTTTTGGTTCAACTATTGGGGGTTCCATGATTAAGTTTTGGTTGAACCTTTAAAAAGTCAAATTTTAGACACTTCTCAAAAGATCTATTGATGTGGCGAGTTGCATGATGAGTCGCACCTCCAAACCTTAGTTATAGATAAATAAGAGACCAAACTACATTTCAAAAAAAAATGAAGGTTCTACGATATTCCAGTCAATTGCTACATGCTAAGAAAGTTTGCTTGCACGACTACTGGGCCCTCTCCTCTAAAGGAATAAGGGGACATCATTAGGCTAACGACAAACAATGACATAAGTTGTTTTAACGAGGGAACGCGGGACTAACAAAAGACTTAGGAAAAATAAAGTCAGGTGAAAGAAATAAAATGATAAAACAAAAGGGGGCCTAGCCTAGACGAAGAGATGGGGCTTAAGTCATTTTAAAGCCTTCCCAAAAAGTAATGGCCAAATATATCCCATCCAAGGTGTAAGATGAACACTCAGGTTTTACATGAAGACGAAGGTAAAACCCCATCCTTAAGATTTTCCCAAACACCATAGATAACAAAGACACAAGGCAGGATAAAATAGAACATAGAGAACAAAACTTTGAAGTTCCATCACTACCCATAACCCTAAACCCTAAACCCTAAACCATTAACCCTTAACCCTTAAACCCTCTACCCTCTCTCTCTCTCTCAAGTCTCTCCCTCCTACCCCCTCTTCCTCTCTCTGCTCTCTCTCTCTCCCTCCCTCTCTCTCCCCTCACCTAAACCTAGAGCCCTTAACCTTAAACTCCTAAAACCTTAAACCCTCTACCCTCTACATTTAACCCTCTACCCTTATCTCTCACCCACTCCCTCTGTCTTTCCCTTTCTCCCTCAAGTCTCACCCTCTTACCCCCTCTCCCTCTCTCAGGTCTCTCTCTCTCTCTCACTCACTTAGTCTTATCTCCCTCCCCTCCACCCTTAACCCTCTACCTTCTACCCTTTACCCTTAACCCTCTATTCTCTATCTCTCTTCCACTCCCTCCCTCT
>VDFB02323561.1:83650-152990 GCA_007258455.2 Sequoia sempervirens
TAATAGCATAATACTGAATAGAATTAGTTGTTCATCAGTAATATCAACCATTTGGAGCATGAGATACTACAACCCATTCCATAGTGTAAAATAGTGATTGATTTGCAATTTTTAGCAAGCGTTAGGTAAAGACAAACAAAATATTGAACCATACAAATTAGTACAACTTACATTAGTGCCATATATCCATTGAGGGAGTCAAATTCATAAACATCTAAGGGTTTATGACAGATTTAACACATAACATATAAGATCCTTAAGAACATTGCTTTACAATTTCATCAACATGTATTCTAACCCAATACTGCTTATCAAATCCTTATACAGAACATATCCACCACAATCCTATTAAGCATTTTAATTACCCTTGAATTAAAGCCAAAATAGAAATCATACACACCACAAGAGTGAGATGAATCCAGACAACCTTGATTATCTTATTCAAATTCGATATGTACAATGGAGAGACGAGTTTGAATTAATCATTTCAATTCAAATGCTAGTACTTTCATAAAACATCAACCTTGCGAATTCAAACCTACTACAGTAATGACTCAAAACCTAAATTGGCTTTCCTTAAAACCACATCTGACTTTACACCTCACAACTCTACCTAGACTCAGCCAAAAAATATCTAACTTGCTAACCCATACTTCTGGCTTTGAAATCCTTCTTATAGAAAATGAAGGAGCAAACAAGCATCGGGCCAAAAAGTACCTCTCATTTCACATGCTTTTCTTCACAAAAATCTTGAGGACATTAGCTATACCTTCTCTATTTCTCATCCTACGCCCTATTCATGCATCCTACAATTACAAAAGTATCAATGGGGCCTCTTACACAAGTTACAGTAATCACAAAAAGTGTAAGAGCCCCTTTATATCATGTTTGGACTACAAAACCCACAAAAGCAGGGTAACCGGGCTGTATGCAAAGAAATGAAGCTTTCTAACTCAAATCAATGCCTTAAGCCCTCAAATTAGATTAAAATCAAAGCTAACACATATCTTCGAGACTTGGAATTGATTTCACATCAAAATATGGCTGCATGTGACCGTATAGTGCTGCATAACAGGAAAAATACAAAAATTTTGAAGAAAAACACAAATTTTCAAATGTCAAGAGCTTGTATTTTAAATCCTCAACCATCAACAACCATTACAATGATCACTTTATTCCTTTTAAATGCCTTTACATGTCAACCACTAAACAACCACCTCTACAACTAACTTTTTAATCTTTTATGATCACATGAAACATAAAACACACTAATTTCAAGGTGTTTAACATCACTATTGAAATGTTTTAATTTTTTGACCTTTCAAACATTAAAAAGTACATCATTAAATTAATTATGTAATGGCATAAAAATTAAAAATATTATGAATTAATTATGTAACCACATAAGTCAAATATAATTCTATCAAGAAATTAATATCAAATAGATAATATAATCGCATAACTGATACATTTCAATGTCATTGATCTTCTTCTTCATCCAACTCTTTGTCTGTGTCATCCGATCCAGATTTGACATTGTAAGATTGGTCATATCATCATCATCGTCATCGATATCAGTTTTTATAATTTCATCATCCACACGGATATCATCTTGATGAACATTAACTCCTACATCATCATGATCTAGTTCCTCCTCTTTGACATCTTCGTCAGGGACATCATCAACTAACTGTTGATCTTGATCATCATCTACACCATCTTCTAGTTCTTCGGTATCTTCTTCTTCCACCACATTATACTTTACCGGCCTTCCTCTTGAACATCATGCTCCAACAAATGACCAACCCGATTTACCTAGAACCTCTGAGTAAAATACCTGCTCACATTGGCTCGGAAGAACATAGGGCTCATTTCACCAATCAACCTTGTATTAACCATGGTAAATCCATTATCATGTTCAATAACACTATCTTGGGATCATTTTCATTCAATCATAGCCTGTACTATAGGATGACAAACAAAATTAATCTGAGGGACTTAAAGTCACACTCAAGTATATCATCCAAAATCCCATAGTATCAATTTTCTGAGACTTCTAGATGTATGTCACTTCTAGATGAAACATTAGTCACCTGAAAGACTACAGTTATACTAGAATCACAAGTTTTCTTCATGTCATCCAACATTTTGATTCAAAATATGATCATTGCACCACATAGCCTTGTGGTGCTTCACCTGCAATATGTCAAACATGTAAAAATTATTGCAATATCGTTAGTTGATAAACATATTTATTCTTGGCCTAATGTATGCAAAGAAAACAATCTCAAAATATATATACATCAATATAATTGCACAATTAAATAATATGGGTGTGATTATAATATATTTGCACACCTATTTAATCTCTTATACTGAGGAACACATTGACCATGATGGATTGCCATTGTCCACCACTGATGATTGACAAATGTAGTGCATGCAATTTCTAATTCTCAACAATATCAAAAAAAAAAAATTAAATTCACAACCACATATAACAGTTAAATACCACAAGATACGGTAATCTTTAATTTATAATTGATGTATAATAAGATTAAAATTAACAAGTACAATATACATAAAAACCATATGTAAAATGTATTCCAATTAATCTCTATGACCATCTTATAATTACCTCTCACTTTCCTCAATCTACCTTTCCCCAACAGGTACTCCCCTTCGAATTTGTAAATGGAGTTGGGATCCCAAATGCTATCTACATGGATCTTTGTTGCAAACTTAGGAAGATATTCAATAATGTACACCATGGTCTAGTATACCATATATCCCTCCACCATAGAACCCTCAGGATGTGCTCTTTGTCTAACCAAAGCCTTCAAAAATTTCAAGTGCCTCTCAACCATCCACATTGACCTTGTGTGTACAGATCCACACAATTCAATCTCCTCAACATGGTGTATGAGGTAGTGTTCTTATGCATTGAAAAATGTTGAAGGTAGACACTTTTGCATTTCACACATTAGACAAGGAATTTTTCTCTTCCAATAATTTATATCTTCTTTATGGATTTCTTTAGATGACAACCATCTACAAGTGATTCAAGGCGCAAATATATTAACAAGATTTAACAAAAATATACAGTATATTACATAACAAGTAAAACAAATAGCAATTATAAGATGTATACAATGAATTGAACAAATATCGCTACTTACCTCATGTATTTTCCAAGATCATATATAACTTGCTTGACATTGTTGTCAAAGTTGTCTAGGAGAGATAGAGGTAGAACATGCTGCAACAATTATAAAATGATCTTTTCATTATTTTTCCAAAAGTAGTAAACACAATACACTAAAAAGTATATGCATTATACAAGTGTATATAATATACCAAAATAATTACCTTAATGAAGGTATGTCAATTATGCGTTTTCATCCCTGACCCAAATTCACCTTTCTTTGTTATTATATTGTTTATGTTCGCATCAAATCCTGTGGGAAATTGATTTTTTTGTATTACTTCTTTATAGCATTGTTTTTTGCTCATAACCAAGGAAGGCACTTATATTAATTTTGTTCCATCGCTATTTAATTGAATGGATATTTTTATCGCAGATTGGCTTCTTGAATGTCACTACAAATTTTGATAATTTTTCTTTGTCATGCCTTCCATCCACATTATTTTCCATAACGCTTCGCTATATTCTTCGATATGCATTGTATCAAACAAATGCACAATTTTAGCTGCTCATAGTACCTGCTAGAAATCCCACTAAATTATCTGATAACTTTCGGCCCCTCGTGGGAAGCCACCATTACCAATTTGGATAACCTTCATAGCACATACAGAAAGTTAAACAAATTAACAACGACAATCATTGTCAATTACAACATGAGTAAACACAACACAATATAAAAATATAAATTCAAAACATATCATATATGATAGATAAATAATTTGATCCGATGTATAAATTTGACGATTAATTCTATTATATTCCAACTTCCATAGGCGAGGTGTCATTTTTGTATTTTGATGTAGTTCTTATTTCCCATATTGAAAAGATGTTTTCAATAGTTCGATACTTATGATTTCTATGGAGGAAGTGCCTATACTCATCAAACACCTGCTTTCCTAAACTTGTTGAACGATGAGATTTCATCTTTGGACCACAAATTGGACATGCAAATTTTCCCTTTGTTCGAAGACCTGTAAGATCATATATAATTGGATTAAATATGTCAATTTTTATAATTATATATAATGAATAGACTATTTTAAAAACATGCATGATATCTACTTCATCAAATTAAATATTGTTAAAGTGTAATCGAACATTATAACATACCACAAAAATGTGTTAGCCATGGGACATCATGAATTTTCCATACAAGCATTGCATGGAATTGAAATTGTCTTTGTCCTATTGGTCTAGAGACGTCATACATAGTGACGCCATTCCATAACTTTAGTAACTCATCAATAAGAGGCTCGATATATACATTCATATCTTGAACTTGGTACTTACCTAGTTGAATGAAAATAAACATTACATAATTATTATAACCATTTTACTGCAATATATATAAATTAATGTACATGACTATTGAATGAAAAAAATATAAGTCATTATGCAACAAATAAGACAAATGAGATGTTACTACGTTAAAGAAAATTGATGTAAAAAAATACCTGGAACAATCATTGACAACATTATGTGATGCCTCTTTATTGACATCCATGGAGGAATGTTATTGTTGATAACAAAAACAAGCCATGCCGAGTAAATAGATCTCAGCTCTCCAAATGGATTGACACCGTCTGCTCCCAATGAAATCCTGAGATTATGAGGTTCTTCTTTAAAGTGTGGCCATTTTTCCTCCATGTCCTTAAATGCAAAACCATCCTCAGGCATTCGAAGAATGTCATCTCCACTTCTATTTTGTGCATGGTAATCCATAAATTGTGCTAAGCTTTCACACCTAAATAATCGTTGCATACGTGGAATAATGGGAATATAACGAACAACCTTATGGGGCACCTTTTTTGTTAGTTGATCTGTTCGATATCTACTAATATGACATTCTGGGCATTCTGTTGCAAATTCCTGTTATTTATGATATATAATATGATCATTGGGACATGCATCTATTGCTTGATACTCCATTCTGATATCTTTCATAATGCCAGATAAATCTCAGTATGAGCGAGGTAAAATATTTGATGGTGGTAACAAAAATTCACCAATCAATCTACAACAAAAAATAATTTGTTAATATAAAGACTATTAATGGTACATATTTCATCCTTTATTTACTTTTGATGAACTAACAACAATTAAGATAGATGAAAAAACATGACATATATGACATACCTTAACATCTATGAGATTGCTATGTTTGATAAACCATTCATAACCTTCAACTTTAACAGCAACAATACAACAGAGAGAAGAATTTTTTGGGAGCCTTCATAAAGGGGCTCGTATGCCTTCTCAAGTACAGGTAAATCATGAATATCATCAAAGTCATCTCGATCATCATGATCAGCTCTGCCATTAAATGTGTCATGGATAAATGTATTTGTACCATCATCTTCAACTATGTTTTCTGGCGCATGATCATCTTCTTCCATAGGATCATTAACTTCAACTTCGATATTCACAGCTCCATGTTCGTCCGCTTGCAAAACCACATTCTCCTGGTCATGATAATCCATATCATCTTCCCTAGGGCACCCCACCTTTATAATAATGATAGACACAAATAAACCATGATCATGATCAAATGATTATATATATATATAAAATGTTAAAACAATATAAACATTTACAAATTCAATCAATATAAACACATATAATGAACAACTTACCAATGGATGATAATCATGCCCCCCTTCAACGTGACCATGCTGCCTACAATTTTTCTCAGCTGTTGTGATTAAAATCCGTCTTGTCTTTAAGCCCTTGCAAATATTGCAAGGACAATAACATTTCCCATCACCCTTTCTTTTCAATCTAGCCCACAATCTATCAAGTGTCGCTTCATTTTGTTCTGGACTAATATTATCTGACATGATTTTTCTTTACCAAGCTTGACTATTTAGATCTTCAAAAAATATCAAACTCACACTGCAATAATTTTTATTCATAGACAGGTAACAAAATCTAATAATTTTTATATTTTACACCAAAAAATTATGGCATGCAACCACCCCTGCAAAAGAGAAGATAGTCTGAAGTTAATGACCCCAAAAAACACTTTAAAATGCTAATTCCAAAACTTATTAAATTCTGATTTTAGTATGATTTCCAACTATTAGACTCCTAAAATCATAATATTGAACTTGATCGCAAACTTCCTACAACGATGGAGGTAGCGAGCTAGTAAGAGCAAGTGACCCATTCCTAAGGAGCAAAAAGTTGGAATCATCATTGCTAATGTTAATACGGATTTATCCTTTTAGTTAAAGATGCAATGTGCCACTTCTTATGACAAGCTTATCCCTAGGGCCCTCAACATTGAGAGAGCCCTAATCACACAAGGAAGCACACACTAGTAGAATTTGGCAAATAAATGACTAGGTGACTAAAACTTTTAGTCACAACAACTAAAAATGACTAAATTCTCTTCATTTTTTGCAACTCGTACTATAAAATGAGTAAATGTAACTACTAGTTTGGTCGCTGATTAAAAATTATTTAATAAAAATGACAAATAGTTAGTCATCTATTTAGTCAATCCATTTGAATAAATCATTTAAGGAATCAAGAATATGTAGCCCGCCAAATTTCTAAAACTTTACAAAACATGCTCATAAAACTTCTTTGGTTTCTCAAAATCTTATTTTCTATTTAGCCCACCGAATGAAAAGTTTTCATTTTAATAAACATATTCTAAAACCTTTGTCAAAAACATTATTTTCAAGCATAGACAGCCAAAATGGAGAAGTGTTTCTGTAAAGAATGACAGAGAACGGTGAGGAGATGTGCATGAAAGGAGGCATATGATTCATTTTTTCTTATCTCATTCCTACTCTACTCAACAAATCTTACATTGTTCCCGCTACTATTTGTAATCTAGGTATTTACTTGACATATATTTTCATAATCTCAAATTCCTTCAGAGGTTTTTGAAGTATCAATGTATCCTATATATTTAAATGATTTATTTTAATTAAAAATGTAAAATGCCCATGTATTTCCCTGTAATTAGATAATGGATCTCTCTCTAAATCTGCCCCCAAAGACACTATCCCCTTGGCACAGACTACTCCAGCTACTAGGATTTTGCATGTGACATCTTTAATATCTTCATGACCGTGGCTTTTAAATAGATCTCAGTCTTTGCTTTAATCCTTTTCATGGTAACCCTTGAGTTCCATAATCCACCTTCAATCTCTTCAAAGAACGGTGTCTTAAGCTAGACTGTATAGTATGCATATAAAGTAAGTCCTTCATACCTGCCATTGTTCCAAACCACCACTCACTACCTTGCTTAAAATGTTGTCTCCATAAGCACAATAGCATGTTTTAAAATCATGGTTGCCATTGATTGACCATTAAGGTCACCACTTTCATCAAGATACAATGAGATTTTTGTCTTCAAACTCAAAGCATTATGCAAGATAACATTGTGAATTTTGTACGATTTGATTTTCTTGTACATTTACTGCTTTGCTAACTTCTTTTAAGACTGGGTATTGCACCCTCAACTGCAATCACAAATAGGTCACTCACTATCACTTGAAAATTTCTTTCATGAGCATCCTTCTATAAAATCAAACTATGCCCTATAGATTGCCTACTTACTATAGGGGACTCATTGTTTCATGGTATTGTAGATCTTAAGATCCTTCAACCTTATTGACACTACTTCACAGTCCACAAGATATTATTCACTATTCTCCCATCTTTTTATGAGTCTCAAAACACCATCACTCAACATGCAATCCACTACCTCCATTATGTACATTAATGGCTAAGAAGAAACATTGAACCTATGATTACCATTGTTACTTCATTTGGAAAGTCATTCTCGATTGGACTTCTACCTTGTCTAACACTACCAAAAGCATTTGAAACCCTTAAGGTTAGCAAGGGGGTAAGGAACTAATCGCTAAAATCTCCACTTTACTATGAAAGGTTTGAGCTTTATTATCTTGTCACTACTACTTTTGATCAAGCCACATCTCAAAGGACTATCATTCTTCTTACGATTGCATTTTACACCACTAAGCTACATAGTGTGTTTGTTATTACACCTTAGATTGCAAGATTTTGTTATTAGCTAAAATGTCTCAATCTTTCTAGTATTGCAACCTCAGTAATCCGCTAGAGTTATTGTTTATGTTTCTACGGAGGCCTAGGGTTTGTACCCTAATCATGCTCTTACCAATGCTTATGTTGGTATTAAAAAATAACCTTAAATCTTAGGTCAGAAAATTAGTTGTCTTGACAAAGTTGTGGTATGATCTTGGATTGTATCTTAGAGTGTGTGGGAAGATTTTTTTTGATCATTAAGGTATGTAAACCTGATCAAGGAAATGTATCCTATATAGCATGGGTCTTGCTTTAATAATTTCCATAATGGTTATTAGCAGATCACATTATTATAGTTTGTGGTAACCCAAGATTGCATTCAAGTATGTAACAAACTTGGTTTGTAGTTTAAGCTATACAATTTTAAGTAACATTCATAAGGTTTAGAAAATCTTGATCACTCTCTAGAATAGCCCATTAAACATGGGTTATGCTTGAATGCACCACATAATTGATATAACACAACCACTCTAAGACATCAACCAGAAAGTTATATTTCGCCGCAGCAAGAGGTAATCACCTCTATCATGCTATACTATTATCCTAACCGTTAAACTTGAGACAACTTGAATGCACCTAATGATAATTGACACCTACATTATACAAACCCTCGAATTAACTACATTATATGAGTGCTCCATTTCTATCACAACATAGCCACATTAAATCCAAATGCCATTACGAAGAAAGGCATATCAACCGTACAATACGACCAATAATAGAGTTTGGGATCACATAATTATAGTCACAAGAATATGTTCCTTGGTTGTGATCTTATGGTGATTCCACACAACAAAATCTGGACATGAAATTCTCAAAACCCTAAACCTCTAAAAATGAAATCTGATGAGATGTTGCTTTAAAATATGATTTTCAAACCTGGAACTACAAATCTAACTTCACAAATGAATTCTGCAAAAAGACAATGACTACCCTCAACCTAGCGATATCTTCTTGAATTTTTTCTGATTTTCCCCAAGAAAATTGTCCTTAGTTCTCCACAAGCTGTCTCAAGTAGAGCAAAACATTGTCGCAATAAATCAGTGAACTCACTTTTCTTTATGTCAGCCACAATTTGATTTTTTTCTTATTTTTCATGTTTGTTGAAATTTCAACAAAACTAATAGTCATCATTTCAATGAAACCCAAGTTCATCAAAATTTTGATGAACGTTGGGGATAAACTTTTAAAAATTTGAAAATTACACATCAAATTTTACAAGCACCCGACGATACATCAAATTATACATATTTCATTGGACATTTTCATCGAATTTTGCAGTCAAATGAGTTAGTGATTCCACTTAGATTAAAAGGGCTGCTAAGATCATCCAATTTGTTTAGGAGATCCCAATGGGTTGTTGGCTCACTAAGGAAGAAGATATCAGAAGAGAATGTGTCAGATTTTTTTATGATCTCCTATCTACTCCATAGGATAGAAGTGATCGAAATGACAAGGATGAGGTTGAATTATTGAATTCAATTCTGGCTATTATTTTTGTACAGGAGAATGAAGATCTTCTAAGACCATTCACATTAGAGGAACTTTAAAAAGTAGTTTTTTCTTTGCCACCAAACAAAGCTCTTGGTTCAAATGATTTTACTGCACTCTTTTTCCAAAATGTTGGGAAATTTTGTGTTTTGATCTATTATGGGCAATTGAAGAATCAAGAAGAACAGGGACTTTTCTCAAACAATTTAATGTAATAAACATAGTTATCATACCCAAACTAAAATAACCAAAAAAATTGTGGAATATAGACCAATATCCTTATGCAACATAATCTATAAAATATTTTCTAAGGAAATTCAATTAAGGTTGCAGCCTATTATACCAAGGATTATTTCTCAAGAGTAGGGGGGTTGTTCCGAGAAGAGAGACATATGAAGGGGCCATTGTAGCCTATGAGACTTTGCATTCAATTTCAGTGAATAAAATTCCTTCTATCATCATCAAATTGGACATGATGAAGGCATATGATAATGTCAAATGGAAATTTTTGAAAAAAGTGTTGCTAAAGTTTGGATTTAGTGCAAGATGGTGCAGATAGATATTAGCATACCTCTTAGGGGCTAAAGTTTCAATCATTCTTAATGGAAATCCCACAAGTTTCTTTAGTGCATCACAAGGATTGCGGCAAGGGGATCCGCTTTCACGATTTTTGTTTATAATCATGGCTAAGGCATTGAGCAGATTTATCATCAAAAAACATTCTCAAGGGTTATGGAAAGGGGTCCAAATTGAAAATATAGATTTATTAGTTACACATTCACTTTTCGTTAATAATACCAATTTATTTGGGAAATCAACACTAGCAGAAGCAAATCAGATCAAAGAGGTCTTAAATAAATATTCACCAGTATGATGTCAAAGGATAAATGCCTCCAAATCAAAAATTTATATCCTCAACACAAGTGACGACATTGAAAAGAAGATAATCAAAATTTTTGGTTTTCAAAAAGCAGCTTTACCATGTTCATATCTAGGAATACCCTTCTTTTTAGGCCCAAATAAAGCACCATATTGGGTGAAAGTAATAGAAAGACTTAAATCAAGGATCTTGGTATGGAAGGCCAGATGGTTGTCTCTTGCAGGGAAAATTTTATTAGTAAAGGTAGTTTTATCCTCAATACCTACTTTTTTTTTGTAGTTCTCAAGGCACCAAAATCTATCATTGTACAAATTGAGAAAGTGATAAGAAGCTTTATTTGGAAAGGAAACATTGATGAATAGAAGAAGGTACCTCTAATATCTCTTGAGGCCATGTCATGTGACAAATATCAAGGTGGAGCAAGTATCCTAAACCTTCAGAAAAGGAATCGAGCATTTGGTGCAAAACTTGCTTGGAAAATGTATGTTAACTCAAAGGCTAAATGGTGTAGAATCCTGCAAGGAAATATTTGGATAGTATGGATCCTTCAAGAATCTTTACTGTTGCTAATCCTCTAAAAGGATCAGCTATATGAAATTTTCTGATCTCATGTAGGAAATTAATTGCTACATACATCTCCTGGGAGGTAAATGATGGTCAAAGTGTCAAATTCTGGATGAATTCTTGGAATGGGAACCCTCCACTACAAAACAATCCTGATCTAGTTCATGTAATGGATATTTTGAAGGAATTACGGGGGGAAAATTGCTAGATTATGTTCAATCAATTGATTCTATAATAGGTAAAGTAATCTGGAAAAGAATAATAGAACCCTCTACAAAAAATAATCTGGAAATTTTGAAGGAATTATGGGGGAAAATTTGCTAGATTGTGTTCAATCAATTGATTCTATAACAGGTAAAGTAATTTGGAAAAGAATAATAGAACAATCCTGATCTAGTTCATGTAATGGAGATTTTGAAGGAAATGAGACCACATTTCTTTGAGGAATTTTTTCAAACAGTTCATTGCCTTGTCTATGCTACCACATTTTTCATACATGTCTACAAAAGCATTTTATCAAATGGTTCACTACCTTGCTACTATGACTAAAAGCCTAAAAAAGGTGCTTTTGAACAAACTATGAATGCTTGGAAAAAATATATCAAAGCATAATAGTAAGCAATAACATAGACAAGGTAGTGATCTATTTGAAAAAATACCTCAAAGAAATGTAGTCTCATGGTGATGGAATGCCATGACAAATTGATTGTCATGGCATTCCATCACCATGAGACCGCATTTCTTTGAGGCAGTTTTTCAAACAGTTCACTGCCTTGTCTATGCTACCACATTTTTCGTACATGTATTCCAAATCATTTTATCAAACAGTTCATTGTCTTGCTGCCATGGCTAAAAGCCTAAAACAAGTGCTTTCGTACAAACTAAGGATGCTTGGAAAAAATCTATCAAAGCATAATAGTTGTAGTGTATAAAAATGTAATCCCTTACATTTTCACACTATGTTTGGGTCCCCTCAACTAAATTGGACTTAATTATGCCTTAATAAGCCCTATTTTACATCTACAAGCCTAATAAATTACATTTTCCAAAGGGGAAACCCAACAACAATTAATGCCAACACATAATACTTTACCTTGAGCAATGTGTGTTAAAGGAATAGAGACCTAGGATCCATTCACCCACGAGCGAATGGGTCCCCCCTAGGCCTTTGAACCCATTTTTAAAACATGTTTTTTGGTGGTATTTTTATGATCCCAAATTCAAATTTTAATGTCAACTTGTAATGTTTAATTTTCAGGAAATTAAGGATGCATACCTATAAATACAAGGTTATTTTATCAAATCAAGCACTAGAATTTTTATGAGACTTCACAAGAGAAAAGATTATGATTAAAGGAATTCAAGAACAAATTTATCATTGATTTATTGTGGCAATCAAGGTCGCAAGAATCATGTCAAAGTCTTTTGCAATCATGCATATTTTTGGAGCTGACATGGTGATGTAGGTTTTAAATATTCAAACATCAAGATCCACATCCATTTAAGCCATTTCATGAAAGAACAAGATCAATATTTTAGATCTCCAAAGGTTTATTCAAGGGTTTGGTGAGTTGTAACATTGCATTGTTCATTCATCATTCCTTTCATATTTCATTATTTCAATTCAAGGTTTAATTACCAAAACAGGGTTTGACCAAGGAAAACCCCCATTCACCAAAAACAAACAATTTTTCCCTCTTTTTTTTGTGTTGTACATCTTATGTTGAAGAAGGATTAAAGATATATTGAAGAGAAATATTGTAAAAGTTGTCAAAGTTACAAAATTTGTCAAAGTTCTCATCAATTCATGGAATCTCACCTACAGATCTGATTTCTAACTTTCCAACACTAAAACCTAGATCAAATAGAAGTTATAGACTAACATCAGAGGCTCCCGAAAGGTAGTTGAAATCCCTAAGTAGAGACCCATTCACCCATGGGCGAATGAGTCCCAGTTTGCCTCCTGAAATTGCCTTTTGGTGACTAGTACACAGTGTTTTACTCTTCTTAGATCTGCTGAAAGTTTATTGTTTTTGTTTGTATTGAGCTTTAAATTGATGTTTCAAGTTTGAATGAGCATAATTGAGTTAATTTACTATTTTTATTTTTTCTCCCAAAAGTGTTTTTTAGGTTGATACCCCTATCCTCAATCATAAGGAAATCAATAGATTCTCTCATTGAGTTGACTCACCTAAGGGTTGTAAGTCAATTCTTTTTGTGGATATCATTTTCTAATGAAATAAAGGAAAATAGGTCCATATTTGGTGAACCCCTTATAACACACTTTAACTCCCCCTTTTTAAACACCTATTTTTCTATGTTTCATTTTGGTGAACCTGACATTGTACAACAAAATTCTAAAATTTGGAGTCTATTTAAACCCTAGATCTAGGATTTGCATTACTTTGCATTGCATTTCATTATTTTTAATCTCATTTAGGGGTGTTAAAATTGCACTATTTTGCATCTCATTTAGGGTTTTAGGTTTGCATTTTGCATCCTTTAAATTTTGAAAAATTCAAAAATTTGCATGCATATGACATTGATTTTGCATAATACTTGCATATTAGTGTGCTTTTGAACATCCACATTCAAAAATTGAGTAAAAATTTCATTTTAAAAAGTGTCATATTATTCATCATTTATCATTAATTTCACTTGCATTAGGTCACTTAAATCATGAAAAATTTACCACAGAAACCACAGTATGAAACCTAGAGCAAAGAACCCATACAACAACTCAGAAATTGCATTTTTCATTTTTTTAAACCCTATACAAGGACCCATTTTCCCATGGGTGAATGAGTCCTTGAGGGCACATGAAAACCAACTTTTCTGAGCATTTTTGTGGTTTTTTGCACTTCCCAGATCCACTAGTAAACCACTATTTCAGTATGGAAATTTTTAGGAATTTTTGTTTTATGCATTAGGTCTAATCATCCATTTATTTTAGGCATTGCAAATTGGGAAAAAAATTGCATGTTTTAGTTGTGGATAGTTTTAGATTTGTAGACATTCACTTTATTTTCAGCATCATTTCATAGCCTAGATAGATTAGTTTACATTTTACAATCATTGCAAACCAAAAACTACCCTAAAAAATATCAAAATAAAATCCATAAACTAAATGATAAACCTTGGAGAAAGCGTATCATTCAAACCCTTTAGTTGTGATGACTTTGACATGCTATATGAATCCCTTGAGGACATCATCTCAACTAGATCACCCACTAAAGCTTTGATGAAAGAAGATAAAATCATAGACAATCATGACAATCCTAGTTTTTCTTCTCTGAATACCTCTCCTACTTGTGATGAAGGTATCTTGGTGTTAGAAGACCCAATTATTGAGATTTATGAGAATCTTGTTTCTCCCTACTTCAATTCTACATTTCTCACAAAAAACACTAAGAAGGATGGCATATATGAAGATGTTAAGTTCACATTAGATCCCCCCTCACTAGAAGGCCATCTAGGTAACTCAGTTGAGGTTATGAATGGAAAAATTGGATCTTCTTTAATTATTGAGCCTCCTAAATCACCTTCCATCATAGGAACTCATAAATTATCCCTAGGAGATATCTTAAATTTTACAAGGAAACTTGATAGTAACAATGTTTCGCAACAACCGAATTACAATACCGTTGCTCACACATATAATACAAGGAACAATAGGCAACCACAAACCACTCCCACTTCATTACCATTGCCTCAACCAATTTTTCCTAGTGCTCCTCATTTACCTTTACATAGTGGAAAGGAGTATGACCTTGTTGAACAACTTAAAAATACCCCCACTAAGATATCCTTATGGTATCTTATTCAAACATTACCTACATACAATAGGATGCTCCAAGAAGTTTTGCAAAAGAACAATATCCAGTTTTCTATTAAATTGCATGATGTAGCAACCTCGTTTGATTGTATACAAGTGACAAAGTAAAATATCGCATTCCCTCAACAAGAATCACCCTCGCTTGAGATCCAAAATAAACATGAGGCCTTAATGATAAAGGTGATCATTAATGAAACCACAGTTAGGCGCACCCTCATAGACAATGGAGCAAGTCTTAATGTTTGTAGCATTGATATCCTAGATAAAATTGGTGTGTACAAGAAGTTTATTCAACTCAATGATGTCAATATTTGTGGCTTTGACAACGTTAATAGGCAACCATTAGGAATGACCACATTACCCATCAAGGTTGGACTTGTGGTTTTTCCTACCCCTATCCATATAATGCCAGAACCTCTTTCATACAACCTTCTCCTAGGGAGACCATGGATTCATGCTATGAAAGGAGTCCTGTCTACTCTTCACCGTGAAATGAAATTTGAACACAACAACAAGATATACACAGTTGAAGGAGATGAACAAAGCTATAATTCACAAGTTCAACATGATCATAACACTTCCAACTCCCCTAATAATTTGATTCCAACCTCAAAGGTAGAACCTATACAAGTTGATGGTAATCATAATTTTATTTCATCTACAACAAAATTCTTAGGTGATGATTGGGGGTTGTTATATTTTACACCTCATTTCAAAGAAGAGTCCAAAATCTCACCCTCAAAGTCCAAAGAGTCATATACAAATGATTCATATTCAAACACGTGTTTTAGGGATGATTGGGGTTCGTTATATTTTACACCCTCCTTTATGGGAGAGTACAAAATCTCACAATATGAACCAAAACAGCCTTGAGTTTCATTTTCTCAACTTGGTTCTATATCAATAACATCACCCCATGGTGGTGATGGGGGCTCTTCAACTCCCATCCCTCATGAGAGGAAGATACATAAATTTACAAAACTTAACAAGGATTTGTGTGATCATGAAGAAACCAATCCTTATCAGAAACATCTAATCTCTTCATCTGAGTTGGAAGCATGTTATGGTCTTGGAAAAAAACTCCTTTCTAAACATGGATATAATGAAAACATGGCACAAAATGATAGAAATCAAGTGAAGTCTATACCATACATGAAAGGTCTAGGTTTCCAACCTTTATCTTCATCCTCATCTAATGACTTATCATCTACTATGTGTATGACATCTTGTGATGAGAAATTAATGTCCCCTATTATTGATCAAGAGACTATCTTGTCAATGCTTTTAAATTCCCACTTGATATCTCTCCTTCCGAGAACATGAAATAAATTTTACAACAAGAGTTCATTTTGTGCATATCATCGAGTGCATGGTCATTCTACTAATGAATGTAAGGCTTTGAGTGATAAAATTCAACATCTTAAGAACTGTGGTGCTCTTCCTTGTGTTGATGCACCTATTTCCTCTAATTGATAATTATTTTCATCCTATCATGTTGCTCATCAGTACGTGGCATTAGTAGCTTTGTGTGGCTTTGTCATTATCATTCATGGTGGTATAATATTAGGTGCAACCATATTTCTCTTTGCAGCAACATGATAGTTCTTGGTGGTTGTCTTTGTCTCTATCATTGGGGGGAAAGGCTAACTAGTTTTTCAAGGTGTGCATTCTTTTCAAGGATCACCTCTTCCTCTCTTTCTACTTAAAATACCAACATAGAAAATATGTTGAAATTTTAAGTGGGGAGCATATGGTCCCCCATTCATTTTTTTCATGTTCCCTTCTTAGTGATGATAACATACATCTCCTAGCAAGTGTGACCATTACATTAGCATTATTTTATTGACATTGGCATTATTTCATTTTGGCATTAACATTTTGACATTTCTTGTTGAATTTAGTGTAGAATTAGTAGAACATATTGATCATGTTGTGTGGCACCTTATCAAAGTTATCAGGAGGTATAAATTTTGGTATGGTTGTATGTATAGGAGCCTATAAACCTGGCATGACACTCCCATTAGCCACCTTTTTTGGGGCTCACCTAGTGGATGATAGATTTTCACTAGCTCGTGTGAGTGCATGTTGGTTTGCATAGTAGACAACAGGTTTCCACTTGTAAATATTTTTGGACAAACAACTAAGACTGGATCCACATCGAGTTGGAAAAATAGTCGAGGCTTTCAAATCCACCCCTTCTTCTTTTTTCCTTTTCTTTCTTTAATTCTTTAACATTGTATGATTGTGTATCTTGTCTTGCTACTTTATATCACACATTTGGTGTGTGTTCCTTTGTGCTTATGTTGGTTTGCCATGAGATTTTTATCTTTGGGGCTTGGCCACCTCCTTGATATTTTTCATCCTATCTCACTAAAATTTGTACACTTGGACCCCCTCTTGGTGCATGTTTTTCTACTTTAGTGTGAGTTTTCACTTGCACTCATCCTCTCACTAAAGTGGGGACTAAATGTAGTGTAGAAAAATGTACTCCTTTACATTTTCACAATCTGTTTGGGTCCCCTCAATCAAATTATAATTAATTATTCCTTTATAAGCCCTATTTTACATCTACAAGCCTAATAAATTACATTTTTCAAAGGGGAAACTTAACAACAATTAATGCCAACACATAATACTTTACCTTGAGCAATGTGTGTTCCAGGAACAGGGACCTAGGTCCATTCCCTAGGCCTCTGAACCCATTTTTAAAACATTTTTTTGGTGGTATTTTAATGATCCCAAATTCCAAATGTTGGCTTATAATGTTTAATTTTTGAGAAATTAAGGATACATGCCTATAAATACAAGGTCATTTTATCAAATCAAGCACTATATTTTTTATGATATTTCACAAGAGAAAGTATTATGATAAAAGGCATTCAAGAGAAAATTTATGAATGATTTATTGCAGCAATCAATATATCAAGCATCATGTCTTAGTATTTTGTAATCATGCATGTTTTTGGATCTAACATGGTGATGAAGGTTTCAAAGATTCAAGCAAGCATTCAAGTCAAGGTTCAAGCATCAAGATCCACATGCATTGAATCTATTTCATGCAAGATCAAGATCAAGATTTCAAATCTCCAAAGTTTTATTCAAGGGTTTGGTGAGTTGCAACATTGCATTGTTCATTCATCATTCAATTCATATTTTATTATTTCAATTCAAGGTTTAATTACCAAAATGAGGTTTGACCAAGGCAAACCCTCATTCAAAAAAAAAACCATCTTGTGTTTGTGTTGCAAATCTTAGGTTGAAGAAGGATTGAAGATCTCTTGAAGAGAAAGATTGGAAAAGTTGTCAAAGTTGCAAAAGTTGTCAAAGTTGTCATCAATTCACGGAATCTCACCTACATATCTGATTTCTGACTTTTTGACATTGAAACCTAGATCAAACAGAAGCTACAAACTGACATCAAAGGCTCTCAAAAGTTGATTGAAATCCTTGAGTAGAGACCCATTCACCCATGGGTGAATGAACCCCAATTTTCCTCCAGAAATTATCTTTTAGTGACTAGTACACAGTGTTTTACTCTTATTAGATCTACATAAAGTTTACTATTTTTGCTTGTAGTGATCTTTAAATTGATGTTTCAAGTTTGAATGAGCATAATTGAGTTGATTTACTATTTTTTAGTTTTTCTCCCAAAAGTGTTGTTTAGGTTGATACCCTCATCCTCAATCATAAGGAAATTAGTAGATTCCCTCATTGAGTTGACTCGCTTAAGGCTTGTAAGTCAATTTTGTGTGTGGATCTCATTTCCTAATGAAAAAAGGAAGATAGGTCCATTATACCCCCATTTTCCTCATTTCAAATAGATTTTAAACCCTATTTTTCTATGTTTCAATAGTAAGCAATAGCATAGACAAGGAAATGAACTATTTGAAAAAATTCCTACAAGAAATGTCGTCTCATGGTGTTGTCCATCACCATGAGACCACATTTCTTTGAGGCATTTTTTCAAACAGCTCACTTCCTTGTCTATGCTACCACATTTTTCATACATTTCTACCAAATCATTTTATCAAATAGTTTGGTTCCTTGCTGATATGGTTAAAAGCCTAAAATAGGTGCTTTCAAACAAACTATGGATGATTGGAAAATCTATCAAAGCATAATAGTAACCAATAGCATAGATAAGGTAGTGATCTGTTTGAAAAAATTCCTCAAAGAAATGTGGTCTCATGGTGATGGAATGCCATGACAAATTGATTGTCATGGCATTCTAATAGAGACAGGGTTGGATTGAGACAATCACAATCTCAATGCTCTGGGTCTCACCTTTGGTAACCCCTTGGTGTCACTTCCTCCACCACTCAACCTATAGGTCCTCTGCTATTTAGGCACCCCTAGTTCATTTTCCAACCCTGTCCCTATCATCTACAATGCCTTCAACCAACCAAATCTTGGTGCTCTTCCTCTTGTTCACTCACTAGCCCTTATTCCCCCTAAAGACTAGTTGATACTCCAAACGCTTCCAACTTGATGTAGGGGTGTATAAAGCTTCCATGGCTTCAAAACCATCTTACAAAGGTTCCTGATCAACCTCCATGCCTTTATTCTCCATCGCTATCACAAAACCCTAGTCTAGGGTTTGGGAAGGCTACTAGGATTGAGCCCCTTTTAGGTCTCCTCACCCAAGAAAATAGCTTAATACTCCTCTCCTTCAACTGGTTAGGCCAAACTCCCTTTTGGAACCCTGGCTCAAATCCCAAGCACTAATAGATTCTTGAGGTTTTGGATCCTTTTTCTGTCCGTACGCAGGTGTACCTTATTCTTGCAAGAACTAGGGCTTTTCTTGACCTTTTCTTGGACTGTTTGTACTGTCCAGCCTCCAGATGATCAGTCAAAGGTTATGCCTTCTTTCCAACCTTGGTGAAGGCTCCTGCAATCACTTCACACTCTGCATTGTCAGACATTCAACACCCCTGCCATGTTTGGACTGTGTAAAGATTGTCTTTTCCAAGCCGGGCACCTATAGTCTCGCCTAGGAAAAGACTTTAAGCATGCTCTTAGAACTCCTAATGTTTCTTACCACTAAACTATGTACAGGTAAGGAGCTTGGCCACATTCCCAATGAGTCCATGCTTGCTAGCATGGGAAGAATGTGGCCTAAAACCCCATTTTTACCAGATTTACAGTCAAAACAACAATCAAGAAAACACAGAATATATAAAGAATGGAGAGAAGCGATAAACTAACTATCTATTTAGCCACAAGAATGATTCAAAAGACTCCTCTACATGCTAAAACAAAACATCAAATGTCTTGCTCAATTCATCTAGCTGCCAGAAACAAGAACAGAACAACTGCATTTACACACCCAAAATCACTGTATTCTTATTATCTACATATAACTCCAAATGTTTTATATGCTTCCAACCCTCAAACAGGTCGAGAGTGAACTTTACTTATGCTTGGAAACAGTTAGGTTTCCTTTCTCGAGCCTACGAATGACCAAAAACTTAGCGTTGGAAAACATAGTGTGTTTTTCAACCTTGGTCTTTAGTAGGGAAAACAACCCAAACATAGGCTTCCTAACTTATTCAACTTCACCACTCCTAAACTAAGGAGAAAAGGTCCTCAACCATAACTAAGATGGTCCACAAGACCTTACACAACAAAATGAAAAATAACAAAAAACTTCAAATGAAGCATAAACCTTGCCAGGTGCTCCAACTTTGCCAGGTGCTCCTACACCATTCTCCCCCTCTCTGCACAAAGGTCAAGGAACTTGAGGTGATATCAGTGATAGATCAATTCCTAGCTTCTTAAAGTCGGCTTCCTCAACCCAGGTAGCCTCAGATTCATGTTTTTTCCTCCACTTGACAAGGTGCTCCATGTATACCTTGTGTCTTGTAGCCTTCTTCACCCTGGACTCCAAGATCTTCTCTGCCTGAGGCTTCTCTTGATTAGGAAGGGGTATATTACTGATATCCTTAAAGATCTCCTAACTATTCTGAACTTCATCACTGACTGTCCCCTTATACCTGATCAAATCAGCAACATTAAATACTGGAGATATGCCCAAATTTGATGGTAATTCGACCTTGTATGCATTCTTCCCATACTTGGATAACACCTTGCATGGTCCCACTCATTTCATCTGCATTTTGGTTGACATTCCCTTCTGCAACCTTGATTTGTTAAGATGGACCATAACATAGTCACCTACTGCAAATTGCACATCTCTCCTTGACACATCAACTTTATCTTTCAATTTTTGTGTTGCTGTTGTGATTGTCTTCTTAACCTGCTCATGAATCTCCTTCATGGTCTGAGTGAAGTCTTCTGCATGTCCATTCCTATTCTCCATGGATTCCAAATCTCTGAGCTCACATATGCCTCTTGGGTGCATCCCATACACCACTTCAAATGGACTTTTCCCTATAGTTCTGTTTACACTGTCATTATAAGCATACTCAGCTTGAGAAATCACCACATCCCATGTCTGTCCATATTCCTTTGTCAAGCACCTCAAAAGATTACCTAGCACTCTGTTAACCACGTCTGTTTGACCATCGATCTGAGGATGGTAAGCTGATCCAAAAGATAGATTTGTTCCCAATCTTCTCCATAGAGTCTTCCAAAAGTGACTCATGAACTTCACATCTCTATCAGAAATAATGCTTAGAGGCAAGCCATGGATCCTAACAACTTCCTTGAAGAAAAGATGAGCTATGTAGCTTGCATCATGGGTAGTTTTGCAAGGAATGAAGTGACTCATCTTGCTGAATCTATCCACTACTACATACACACTATCAAAACTAGTCTTGGTCTTAGGAAGACCTACCACAAAATCCATGCTCACACACTCCCATGGTCTGTCAGGAATGGGCAGGGATTGATACAAACCAGCATTGCTAGCTCCCCCTTTGGCTTTCATGCAAACTACACACTGCTCCACATACCTTCTAACATCTCTTGCTAACTTAGGCCAGTAATAGAACCTTTGAACTAGCTCTAAAGTTTTATTAATACCAAAATGCCCACTAAGACTGCCATTATGTTTTTCTTGAATCAAATTTTCCCTCATTGATCCTCTTGGGACACATAACAGATTACCCTTAAATAACAGTCCATTTTGCAATGTATACTCAGCATTCTAACTATGAAAATGATTTTCAAAATCAGAGCATACCTTGTAGGCTTCTGAAAAGTCCTCATCATCACCATAGAGGTCTTTGAAAGTCTCTAATCCAATGCTCTTCAGCTGTATTTCCTGCACTTTCAACATTCTCCTGCTTAATGCATCTGCCACATTATTCATTTGTCCCTTCTTGTGTTTGATGGTAAAAGTGAAAGCTTAGATGTATTCCATCCATTTCAAATGTTTATTACTCAGCTTCTCTTGGGTGTTGATGTAACTAAGTGCCTGGTTATCTGTGAAGACCACAAACTCTTTGGGCAATAAATAATGCCTCCACTTCCTAAGGGACTGCACTAAAGCATATAATTCTAGATCATAGGTAGAGTACTTTTGCTTGGCTTCATTATGCTTTTCACAAAAGAAGGCTACAGGCCTACCTTCTTGACTAAGTACTCCTCCTACTGCTACTCCACTTGCATCACACTCAACTGTGAACAACTTATCAAAACTAGGCAATAACAAAATTGGTTGAGTTTCCACTTCTTGTTTCAGTTTTTCAAACCCTTTATCAACCTCTTGAGTCCACTTAAACTTTGTTTTTAGACCACCCTTGATAGTATCTAGAACTGGTGCACATATACCAATAAAATTTCTGATGAATTTCCTATAAAACTGAGCTAAACCATGAAAGCTCCTTACCTCTGTTGCTGTGGTTGGTGTAGGCTAGTTTAGGATGGCTTCCACCTTGCTTGAATCCATCTTCAAGGTTCCTTGGGAAACTACAAAGCCTAGATACACAAGCTCCTGCTTGAAGAACTCACACTTCTCAAGGTTAATTGCCAACTGTTCTTCTTGCAACCTTTTGAGAACCATCTCCACATGCTTCAAGTGTTCTTCTGATGTCTTACTAAAAATCAGTATGTCATCAAGATAGACTACCACAAAGATTCATGTGAAATCCTTAAGCACCTCATTCATTAGTCTCATGAACGTGCTAGGGGCATTTGAGAGGCCAAATGGCATCACTTTCCACTCATATAAGCCATCATTTGTCTTAAAAGTTGTCTTCCACTCATCACCATCCTTAATCCTGATTTGATGGTAGCCACTCTTGAGGTCCAACTTAGTGTAATACTGTGCTCCTCCAAGGCAATCCATTAAATCTTCAATTCTAGGTATTGGAAACCTATCCCTAATGGTAATCCTATTAATTGCTCTAGAATCAATACAAAGTCTCCACTTACCTCCTTTCTTTGTTGCCAAAACCACCGGGACTGCACATGGGCTGATGCTCTTTTGAATTAGACCTTGATTCAACAATTCTTCCACTTTCCTAGCCACTTCTTGGTTCTGATCTGGTGTAAGCTTGTATGCTACTTTGTGAGGTAATGAGGCTCCAGGTATTAAGTCAAATTGATGACTTATTGCTCTCTTTGGTGGTAGAGTTGTTGGTGTACCATCACTCACTATGCTCTTGTACTTATCAAGTAACCTTTGGACTGCTTCTAGTAAGACTATCCTTTCAGCCTTTTCTTCCTCTTTGGACTGCATTAAAACCACATATCCTTCACCTCCTTGATGTAGATTGCTGATAAGCTCTTTACCATTGCTCAACATGATGTTTGGTACCTTGGACTGCCCTTCATCTTCTTCTATCAATGACTGCAGCTTGAAGGTTCTTCCATCCTTCTTGAATGAGATGGTGTTCTCTTTCCCATCATAAACAACACTTATGTCATACTGCCATGGTCTACCTAGTAGCAGATGGCATGCATCCATGGGTAATACATCACAAACCAACGTGTCTTTATAGCCTCCAATCAAAAATTCCACTGTTACTTGCTCATTCACCAAAACACTCTGCCCTTTATTCAGCCATGTGACCTTGTAGGGGTTAGTATGAGGTACCTTCTACAATTTTAGCTTAGTTACTACCTCCTCTGAGATTATATTGTCTATAGAACTAGAATCTACTATAACCTTGCACACTTTACCAAGTATCTTACACCTTACTCTGAAAAGAGCTCTTCTTTGCTTAGGTTCCTCCTTGACTGGTTGTCTGATCAGCACTCTATTAAACATCAGACTCTCTCCAATTTCAGATTCTATATGACTGATCTCAGTTGCCTTAGGACTCATGGCATCCTCTTGTGCATAGGCCACTCTCTTTTCATTGCTTGATGAGAAGCTTTCTCCAGGGCATCTATAAGCAGGGTGACCTAGCTGGTTGCAATGGTAACACTTCATGGTGGAAAAGTAAGAGTTACTTCTGCCTGCTCCTCTTCCTCTATTTGAACCTCCTTGAGGTCCTCTTCCTCTGTTAAATCCTCCTCTTAAAGATGTTTCACCTCCATGCTCAGTGAGTTTTGATTCTCCTTGGTTTCTTTGGTCACTACCTCTTCCTTGGTAACCACCACGTTGTCCTCTTTGATCTCTTTGATCTCTGCGTTTGCCTCTACCTCTAGAAGACTGATCTTGCCTCCTCTTGTTCCTTTCCTCTATCTTGATAGCCAACTGATAACATTGGTGTACTGTCTTGGGACTTAGTAACCATTGAGATACCTAGCCACTTTGAGGCTCTCATCCTCTGTCACATTAGACCTCATACAAAGCTTTTGAAACTCCTCAGTGTAAGTTCTCACATATTGGTCTTTTTGCCTTAGGCTTTGCCTCTTCTTGTGCAATTGAATCTCATAGTCATCTGGCATGTAGGCTTCTTTCACTTTAGCAACCATTCCTTTCCAAGTTGCTATGGGTTGTTTTCCTTCTTTCTCCCTTTCAGTCTGGATGAACTTCCACCATTTCAAGGTTGATCCTCTCAACCTTGATTTAGCTACCTTCACCTTCTGAGCTTCAGTGACTCAATCACACTCAAAGTGATTCTCCATGCCTTCTATCCAATCCATGACTAGGTCAGGTTCCATCTTTCCACTGAACAGTGGTATGCCTTCAAGTGCTTTTCCACTCAAGGCTTTCAATGCCTTCAAGAAAGGCTCCTCCTTCAAAACAGGATCAGGTACAGGGGTCTTATCCTCCTCTGCTATCTCTTCTTCTTTTGGCATTCTTCCCTCAAACTGTGCACTTCTTACTACTGTCTCTAGTTGGGCTATCCTTTCCCTCAACTACTTATTGTCTTCTTCTTGCTCCTCAACCATCTTTTCCAGTTCTGCATTGGTCACCATGGTGGATGAATCACTTGACTCTATGTCTGACATGCAAGATTCCTTTCCCAAATCTTTCACTGCTCTGATACCAATCTGATAGAGATAGGGTTGGGTTGAGACAATCACAATCTCAATGCTTCGGGTCTCACCTTTGGTAACCCCTTGGTGTCACTTCCTCCACCACTCAACCTGTAGGTCCTCTACTATTTAGGCACCCCTGGTTCATTTTCCAACCCTGTCCCTATCATCTACAATGCCTTCAACCAACCAAATCTTGGTGCTCTTCCTCTTGTTCACTCACTAGCCCTTATTCCCCCTAAAGACTAGTTGATACTCCAAACGCTTCCAACTTGATGCAGGGGTGTATAAAGCTTCCATGGCTTCAAAACCATCTTACAAAGGTTCTTGATCAACCTCCATGCCTTTATTCTCCATCGCTATCACAAAACCCTAGTCTAGGGTTTGGGAAGGCTACTAGGCTTGAGCCCCTTTTAGGTCTCCTCACCCAAGAAAATAGCTTAATACTCCTCTCCTTCAACTGGTTAGGCCAAACTCCCTTCTAGCACCCTGGCTCAAATCCCAAGCACTAGCAGATTCTTTAGGTTTTGGATCCTTTTTATGTCCATATACAGGTGTACCCTGTTCTTGCAAGAACTAGGGCTTTTCTTGACCTTTTCTTGGACTGTTTGTACTATCCAGCCTCCAGATGATCAGTCAAAGGTTCTGCCTTCTTGCCAACCTTGGTGAAGGCTCCTGCAATTACTTCACACTCTACATTGTTAGACATTCAGCACCCCTACCATGTTTGGACTGTGTAAAGACTGTCTTTTCCAAGTCGGGCACCTATAGTCTCGCCTAGGAAAAGACTTTAAGCATGCTCTTAGAACTCCTAATGTTTCCTACCACTAAACTATGTACAGGTAAGGAGCTTGGCCACATTCCCAATGAGTCCATGCTTGCTGGCACGAGAAGAATGCGGCCTAAAACCCCATTTTTACCATATTTACAATCAAAACAACAATCAAGAAAACACAGAATATACAAAGAATGGAGAGAAGTGATAAACTAACTATCTATTTAGCCACAAGAATGATTCAAAAGACTCATCTACATGCTAAAACAAACCATCAAATGTCTTCCTCGGTTCATCTAGCTGTTGTTCCAGAAACAAGAACAGAAAAACTGCATTTACACACCCAAAATCACTATATTCTTATTATCTGCATATAACTCTATTGGTGTAATTAATTATTTAATTACACTTTAGGATAAGTTTACTTAGGTAATTATTTATTTCCTAGGATAATTATCTTTTAATTCTTATCTTATCTTATTGAGCTGTCATTTTTTCTCAAGATAAGATTAGGGTTGCTTTTTCCTGCTTTATTGCATCATTGCCTTTTCGAAGGCTTTTGTATTATTTTGTAAGAACATTATTCTCAATAATCAACTATTCTAATTTTAGCTTGCACAAGTTTGCTCTGAGAGTTTACAGAACTTTTTCATTTCTTGTTCTGAATATCTTCGCATGTGATAGTGGATCACTCCTCTCGGTTGTATTCCTTCACTAATTTTGCTACTGGTGGTGCTTCTGTTCCTACAGCTATTCCTCACACTTCGCGTGTGCATCATCATTCAAAGGAGAGATTTGGCTTCTTGAAAATTGTTGTTCTCACTTTGGATCTTGTTCTCGAGCCTTCTACTCCATCTCCTCCTCCTCCTGTTGCTTCTTTTGTTTCAATGCAACAGGATCCAGTTGATCATACATCTTTGGAGGTTTCTATTGAGTCTTCACCTACTTCGGCTTCTTCATTTGTTGAGGTCACACTTGCTTCTGTGGAGACATCTTGGGCTGCACCTATTCCACCTTCATAGATTTCTTTCATTCGACCTCTTCCCTCTCACTTCTTTCTGGAGATGCAGTTTCTTCACTTCTTTTGGAGTTACTTCATTCTGGGGGGGATCTGTGGACTCTTTCTTCCTCTCTTATGGGGGGATTCTTTCATGTATCTTTGTGATGAATGGTGTCCTTGGGGGGTCTTATGGAGTCCTCCATTTTTCATCACTTAGGTAGTTTTATTGCATTCTATTTTGGGGAGGAGTTTTGTTCCCATGTGGTTTTCTCCTTTACCCCATTTTGATTTAGTTTGCATTGCATTTGTACATGAGTACCTGATCAGGCCTTGTTGCTGGGACTCATATTTGCATAATAATTTGCTTCTCCCTAATTTGCACTTATGGAGGGGTATTGGTGTAATTAATTATTTAATTACACTTTAGGATAAGTTTACTTAGGTAATTATTTATTTCCTAGGATAATTATCTTTTAATTCTTATCTTATCTTATTGAGCTGTCTTTTTTGCTCAAGATAAGATTAGGGTTGCTTTTTCCTACTTTATTGCATCATTGCCTTTTCAAAGGCTTTTGTATTATTTTGTAAAAACATTATTCTCAATAATCAACTATTCTGATTTTAGCTTGCACAAGTTTTCTCTAAGATTAACAGAACTTTTTCATTTCTTGTTCTGAATATCTTCGCATGTGATAGGTGATTGCTTACAGGTGATTCTTGGAGACTGTGAAGTTGGTTTTTCAACTTCTACAAACTCCAAACATTTTCTATGCTTCCAACCCTCAAACAGGTCGAGAGTGAACTTTACATATGCTTGGAAACAGTTAGGTTTCCTTTCCCGAGCCTAAGAATGACCAAAAACTTAGCGTTGGAAAACACAGTGTGTTTTTCAACCTTGGTCTTTAGTAGGGAAAACAACCCAAACATAGGCTTCCTAACTTATTCAACTTCACCACTCCTAAACTAAGGATGAAAGGTCCTCAACCATAACTAAGATGGTCCACAAGACCTTACACAACAAAATGAAAAATAACAAAAAACTTCAAATGAAGCATAAACCTTGCCAGGTGCTCCAACTTTCCCAGGTGCTCCTACACCACATTCCATCACCATGAGACCAGATTTATTTGAGGAATTTTTCAAACAATTCACTGCATTGTCTATTCTATCACATTTTCCATACATGTCTACCAAAGCATTTTATCAAATAGATCACTAATTTTCTACCATGGTTAAAATCCTAAAATAAGTACTTTCATACAAACTATGGATGCTTGGAAAAAATCTATCAAAGCATAATAGTAAGCAATAACATAGACAAGGAAGTGAACTCTTTGAAAAAATGTCTCAAAGAAATGGTGTCTCATGGTGATGTCCATTCACCGTGAGACCACATTTCTTTGAGGCACTTTTTAAAATAGCTCACTACCTTGTCTATGCTACCACATTTTCCTTACATGTCTACCAAATCATTTTATCAAATAGTTCACTAACTTGCTGCGATGGCTAAAAGCCTAAAACAGGTGCTTTCGAACAAACTATGGATGCTTGGAAAAAATATATCAAATCATAATAGTAAGTAATAGCATACACAAGGTTGTGATCTATTTGAAAAAATACCTCAAAGAAATATGGTCTCATGGTGATGGAATGCCATGAAAATTTTATTTTCATGCCATTCCATCTCCATGAAACCGCATTTCTTTGAGGCATTTTTTCAAAAAATTCACTACCTTGTCTATGCTACCACATTTTCCATACATGTCTACCAAAGCATTTTATCAAACAATTCACTACCTTGCTTCCATAGCTAAAAGCCTAAAACAAGTTCCTTCATACAAACTATGGATGCTTGGAAAAAATCTATCAAAGCATAATAGTAAGAAATAGCATAGACAAGGCAATGAGCTGTTTGGAAAAATGCCTCAAAGAAATGTGGTCTCATGGTGATGGACGCCTCAAATAAATGTAGTCTCATGGTGATGGACATCACCATAAGACCACATTTCTTTGAGGTATTTTTTCAAACAACTCACTACCTTGTCTATGCTACCACATTTTCTATACATATCTACCAAAGCATTTTATCAAACATTTCACTACCTTGCTACTATGGCTAAAATCCTAAAACAAGTTCTTTCAAACAAACTATGGATGCTTGGAAAAATTCTATCAAAGCATAATAGTAAGCAATAGCATAGACAAGGGAGTGAACTGTTTGAAAAAATGCCTCAAATAAATGTGGTCTCATCATGATGTCCATCATCATGAGACCACTTTTCTTTGAGGCATTTTTTCAAACAACTCACCACCTTGTCTATGCTACCACATTTTGTTGAAAGGATGTAGAACACATTGTACCTATAACCACAAGAGAACTACAACCATCACCTAAGTCTCCAAGTATCCATGAGTGCCTATAACCAATCAATCCAAGCCAAACTCCAAATGCAACATAGCACCATCATGAAGTAATCAAGCAAATGATCAATGTACCCAATATAAAGAGAACTACCCACGATCAATGTCAAAGCTCCAATCATGAATCAGGAACATAAACATGACAACATGATCTAACCATCTCCTCCTAGGATATCACATGCACTATAACATACATATATATACATCCTGGTATCAAGAGACAAGTACCATGTCAAACTCTAAGCGTGCATCAAGAGTAAACCATCACATAATAGCAAAACACTCTAAACCAAGAAAATATATCTTCAATCACATGAAGATAATCATACCTAATGATGCATCCACATCATTTCCAACAACTCCCATTGAACCATGATATGAGCTACACATGGCATAATGACAACCATCCTCTCCATGAAGATCATCCAAGTCTGCACACACTCAACTACAATGTCAGTAACATACAATTGAAACCAAGATCTCCAAGCCAAGAAGATACCTCCAACCGCCAAACCATCATAAACATATCCATCACCACCAATCCATCACTATCAAATGCTCCCACTGAAAGTGTATAACCAATTAATGTAACAAGCTATCATGAAATTGTCATACCAATCTCGTAATGAAGATCAACCAAAGGCCCTCACACAATCAAAGAACTCAAATACAACATGAGCTTCCTAATAAGAAGGAAAAGTAAACCATGATTCTCATACCAAGAAGATACACCACCATAACTTGAATCAAGATCCAATCCAACACCACCAACAACGCACCTGCATAAACCATCATGACATGCCAAAGTCCCTAAAGCACAAGAAGCATCCATGACACCATGATCACCACCAAATGTACCAATAACACAACCCAACCGTGTCCCACATATATGCATAACATAGCCAGCTACATAGGTCTCACATCATGATTGTACCTTGTAATACCATCTCATCTCCTTAACATGACAACAAAATTAGCAAACCAAGTGACTAAACCAAGCCACCAAACTGAAAAATGCATCAATACTGAAATATCTACGGGCATAGACAACCCATGTCCAAGTCATATGTGCAACAAGTAAGTATAGGCAACTTACAAAGTTACAAAAATTTTAGATACAATAATGAAGCATACAAATCCAACCAAATATTGATAACCATGTCAAATGAGAATAATCAAAGATGTACAAATGACCATACAATGAATCCAACATCAAATCTCTAAGATCCGACAATCCATTAACTCATAGTATCACCATAGTCAAAATAAACCATAAAAAACATAGGATAGAATATTATTAAATAAATCATGTTTAAACAACTCCAAACTTGATCCATTGTGTAGTGCTTTGAACAAGCTTTATGTCGACTATTCAAAGTCTAAAATCTGACTCCATATGCACCCGATATGCCCTCTCCAAGGTCAAATAGAACACCTAACTTCCAGCTATAAAAACACTATCAAAACTATAAAATGTAGAAAAATATTTAGCATCACAACATAGAGCACTGAGTCAGTTTTCCAATGAGTCCAAGAAGAGCAAAAATATACCATCTGGGCGAAAGTTATGCCCCTCGGAAGAAAAAGCACAATTTCACTATATAAGGGAAAAAAGCACCACCTCCCTTGGTGGCACTTTGATGGTTGGGTGGCAGCCCCACCTAGGTGGTGTCACCCACCTAATGGAAGACCCAACTGCATATTTCAATCTAGTTAAATTTTCAAATATTAAAAAGTTTGTTTTTTAAAAGAAAAATCATATTAAAACTTTTTAAAAGTCGATTACCTTTTTTATTTTTATTTTAATTTTTAGCTTTTATTTTTCAAGTACTTTTAAATCCAATGGGACAATTTTTTTAATAATATTTTATTTTTTCTAAATACAAATTTGATGACTGTACATCAAAAAGGGGGGTCTAGCTAAAAAAAAATTGCATTTTTTTCTAGTAACCAAAATACGTCAAATTTTATATCAAAATTTGTATCTCGACCAACCTAAATCCAACCATGAGGTCCATTTTTTCCCAGGAGGTCATTTAAAAAATTTCCCCCACAAAACCCTCAATTGAATGCATAACCAAGAAATTATGCAAAGGAAGGATGGACAACTTAGCAACAAACCCAAGGGGCAGGGCATTCAAAACTCAACTCCATTTTTCCTACTCCTAGGTGTAGCTCCATGGTTTCTAACAAAGGATTCATAGGAAGAATTGAGTTCAACAACCTTGATACAATGCTCATGCATGCCATCCCTATCATGGGATTTACAACCTTGAACACAACTCAATGAGATGACAAACAAACAACTTTTAAGGGAACCACAACTTTTGCATCACTCAAACTATAAAAAGTGGTTTCAATGTAACAAAGGCAACCATTAAAGAGAATTAAATCCTCAATACAGACTTGGGAGACCTTTAATAAACATTCTAACATGATTCCAATGAGATTTCCAATGCATAGATTCAGACTAGACCTAAACTCGTTTGATCACTAGCAATTCCTTATGGTTGTCTTAGCACAATCTTCTTGGGATAGTCAAAATGTAATTTGTATGAATCTTCAAACATTTCAAAGAACCTTGTGTTGGGATGCATAGACTTTAGAAACACCTCTCAACATTTATCACAGCCAAAACTCGTGAAACAATGCAAGGGTTTTAACTAACAAGTACATAATAAAGGTTTTAACACTGTTCTTATACTTTCTTGGAGAAAATTGGTGAAGTTATCTCCCAAACGCATACAATCCAAAACCCACAAACTTTTAGGGTCATTCATCATGCTAAAACATATTTTTTCTCAATATTTCATCACCTTATCATGGAAGAAACTCAAGTTATCACATTTTTAGTGTTCACGGTCTGCCCTAGCTAGGGTTTTAACAACTTTTAGTAAAAATTCAATAACTTTAGTAAAACTTAATGAAATTTGATGAAACCAAAAAAAAAATATAGTAGATTCATAGGGATATCAAATAAAATTGATTTCATTTCATCCCATGGTCCATACAACATGTACAAGAGGACAAAAGTTGTTGCAACTCAGAAAAATCACAAAAAACTTGACCCATTTTTAGAAAAATGGCTCTAACTTTCTTAAAACTCAATGAAAATTGGTGCCACATAAGCCAAAATAAAGTAGATTCTTATCTTGAAAAACTTCAATAGCTTTCATACCATTACATGGGTTGTATAGGTCGTACCATATAGCATAACAGACTGAAAACAATAAAAAGCCCAGAAAATCAACTTTCTTTCTTCACTAAATTACAAAATTAGTTCTCCAATCCACTTTTTTGACTTGGAGGAGTATTTTTCCTTTCATTACAACTAATTCCAATCATTAGAAACCATTTTCTTGAATGCATGTAATAGTTACTTTATTTTTTGACACTTTCTAAAAGTTGCATGGCATCTTTTTGTGCACATTTGGCAACTTTTTGCAACTTTGCATCAATGACCCTCTAAGCACTCCAAGGTGGATTACATGATAAAAAATGGTCATAAATTACCTTAGGAAACACTTAAACACACCACACAACCTAAAACCAAAATTACATAAAATATGCAAAATGAGGTCCTAGTGACCCTACACCATACGCCCAAGGGAAAAAAACTCAAGTCCGACTTGAGTGTAGGTCTGCAACTGTATAACCATGTTTGATGATATTAGACTCAGACATCCAAGTAGCATCTTCCATAGGAATACCCCTCCATTTGACCAAGTATTGCAAATAGGTGGTGTTTATTGTCTTCTTGAGCTCCTTTGTATCCAATATGCACTCCAACTCTAAAGGTTGGCTGGGAGGAAGGTTTTGGATCCATTCTTCATCTCCAAATGCTTGAGAACCTACTTCCTTACCTACAACAACATCCCCTTTGAAAGGGTATAGGTCAGATACATTAAAAATAGGTGAGATCCCAATACCACTTGGTAGTTCAATCTCATAAGAATTGGGACCAAACTTGTGAACAACTCTATAAGGACCAATTTTCTTCATTTGCAACTTGGAATAATGTCCCTTAGGAAATATCTTCTTCCTTAGATAAGCTAGAACTAAATATCCAACCTTGAAAGTGAGTTCTCTCCTCTTTATATTAGCTTGTTGTTTGTATTTGTCCACACTTCTTTGCAAATGATCCTTGACCTATTGGTGAATCTCCTTCATAGACACAACAAATTGATCACTTTCAGCACTCATCCTCTCCATTCCCTTGATATCCCTTAACTCAAAGACTCCTCTAGGCTACAAACCATAAACAACTTCAAAGGGACTCTTACCCACACTCCTATTCACTAAATCATTATAGGAAAATTTTGCCTGAGGCAAGTTCAAATCCCATTGAGTAGAATGTTCTTTGTAATGAATCTTAAGAGGTTACCCAAGCTCCTATTTCCCACTTTGGTCTGCCCATCAATTTGAAGGTGATAGGAAAAGTTGAAACTAACATTAGTACCAAGTTTTTTCCATAAATTTCTCCAAAAATTCCCAACAAACTTACTATCTCTATCTGAAACAATACTCAAAGGTAAACCATGAATTTTTACAACTTCCCTCAAGATCAAAATAGTAATGTATGATGCATCATTAGTGCTCTTGCATGGGATGAAATGTGCCATCTTAGAGAACCTATCCACTACAACATAAATAGAATCAAACCTCTAGGTGTTTTTGGTAAACCCGTTACAAAATCCATGCTTATAGACTCCCAAGGCCTATTTGGAATAGGAAGAGGCTGATATAAGCCTACATTTGTATTGTTTCCCTTAGCCTTTGATAAATCACATTTCTCAACAACCCTTCTTACATCACTTTGCATTTTAGGCCAAAAATAGTGCCTTCTCAGCTATTCCAAGGTCTTCTCAAGACCAAAATGACCTGTAAGGCTGCCACTATGCTTTTCCTTTATCAAATTATCCCTCATAGAACATTTAAGCACACAAAGTTGAGTCCCTTTGAACAATAATCCCTCTTGAATCATAAAATCAAAACTTGTGTTATGTGGAACACCATTAGATTGGCTGCAAGATGCATAAATCTCCTTGAAATCAACATCATCTACATACATACCTTTAAGTGCTTCAACACCTACACTTTGCAATTAGACTTCTTACACCATGAGTGTCCTCCTACTCAATGCATCAGCTACTCCGTTTGACTGCCCCTTCTTATGTTTGATGGTGAAGGTGTAACCTTGCAAATATTCTACCCATTTGACATGCCTATGACTGAGTTTGTCTTGACTATTCAAAAATTGGAGAGCATGATTATCAGTAAAGACTATGAATCCCTTTGGAAGTAGGTAGTTTCTCCACTTTTTCAAGGACTGAACTAAGGCATACATTTCTAGGTCATAGGAAGAGTATTTCTTCTTAGCTTCATTGAGTTTTTCACTAAAGAAAGCTATGGGCCTGCCCTCTTGACTTAATATTGTCCCTATGGCATAACCACTTGCATCACATTCAATAGTAAACACCTTATTGAAATCAGGTAAAGCTAGTATGGGCTGCTCTACTACCCTTTTTTTCAAGTATTCAAAACTCTTTTTAGCTTCACTAGTCCAAACAAACTTCTTTCTCTTTTCTCCCTTTATAGTATCAAGCATTGGAGCACAAATATGACTAAAACCTATGATAAATTTTCTATAAAAAGTGAAAAAACCATGGAAACACCTTACCTTAGCAACTAATTTGGGTGTCATTTATAACCACAAAAACAAGATACACCAAATTTGTTTTCATAAACTCACATTTATTCAAATTGATCATTAGTGTCTCTTCATGTAATGTTCTCAAAACCAAATCCAAATGGTGCAAATGCTCTTCCTTCGTTTTACTAAAAACAAGAATGTCATCAAGGTAAACCACAATAAACTTACCAATGAAAGGTTTGAGGACTTCATTCATCAACCTCATGAAAGTGTTGGGTGCATTTGAGAGACCAAAAGGAATTACAAGTCACTCACAAAGCCCTTCATTTTTCTTAAATGTTGTCTTCCATTGATCCCCTGGTCTAATCATGATTTGTTGATACCCACTCCTGAGGTCTATTTTGGAAAAGTAGCATGCTCCACCTAGGAAATCCATCAAATATTCCATGTGTGGAATGGGGAACCTATATCTGATTGTAATCTTATTGATGGCCCTAGAATCAGTGCACATCCTCCATTCACCTCCCTTCTTTGGTGCTAGGACAGTAGGCACCGAACAAGAACTAAGAATTTATTTGATTAGCCCCTTATCAAGCAACTCTTGAACTTGTCTCTTAATCTCTTCATTTTGTTGTGGTGTCATCTTATATGTTTCCTTATTAGGTAAGCTAGCCTCTAGTATGAAATCAATGTGGTGGATAATATCCCTCATAGGAGGAAAAGTTCTTGGGAGTTCATCCACTACTATATCATCATACCTCTTCAGCAAGTTTTGAATTTCCAAAGGCAACCCTTCTTTCTTTGTTGTTGTCCCAACAGACCTAGGCTTGACTATGATATCAAAACACATTTTCTCCTCTTCTATAGCCTTTATGAATTACTTTTCTCCTACCATCATCACATTGGATTCTACTTGTGGTGTTTTGTCTTCATCTTTCAATGATTTTAGAGTGTATGATACTCCATCTTTCTCTATCACATATGTATTATTTCTTCCATCATGCTTGGAATTTCTATCATATTTCCATGGCCTTCCAAGAAGCAAATGACAAACATCCATAGAGATGATGTCACACAAAACCTTATCCTTATAACCCACTATATGGAATTGTACCAAAGTTTGTTCATTCACTAATACTTGCTTCCCTTTTTTTAACCAAGAAACCTTGTATGGAGTGGCATGAGGCAACCTTTGCAACGTTAACTTCTCTACCATTTTAACATAAACCAAATTATCAGTACTTCCAAAATCAACAACTCTACAAAATTTACCTTGGCTTTTGCATGTAGTCCTGAAAAGTGACTTTCTTTGTGGTGGTTCTTTCTCCATGGGTACCTTAATCAATGTTCTTCTCAATAATAGGGACTCTCCCACTTCTGGTTCTACATTTTGTGATGGTGAATTGACACTTTCAGCATCATCTCTAGCTTGTGCAATTTGATTTCTTCTCACTTTTATAAAAAGTAGATGGTTTCTCCTCAATGCATTGTCATGCTTGGTGGCCTGCAAATTTATTGCATTTGTAACACTTCCCGGTGATTCTGATCTGTAATTAGAGTTTACAAAATTAACTTGTAAATTGATTCGAATTATAGTTTTTCCCAATCCATGCATTATTGTGTGATTATGCTTCTTAACAATTGAAAATGTAAAACTAGTTCAATAAACTTTACAAAACTTGAAAATATTATCTAACTACTATAATTTTGTAATTAGAAATCAAATTTTGAATTGAAAAATGAAAAGAAATGGAGAGAATGATAGATAGAAGATAGAAGATCATAACACTAGATAGAAGATAGAAGATAGAAGATCATAACACTAGATAGAAGATAGAAGAATAATATAGAAGATCATAACATGTAGGTTGATAACGGAGTTCGTCCAATCAAGACTACATCTTCGGGTTCACTTCTCAAGTAGGACCGCTTTATTAATGTTGCCAAGCAATCGAATTTCCTTGTTACAATATCCAAGCTCCAAAACCTGCATAAAATTTCTCACAATCTCCTCTCAACACTTGAAGACACTCAAAAGGCCTTCGTGCTTACAATATTCTCCTCCAAAGAATTATTTCTCCAAAATGAACTTCACTAATTCTCCCTGTTACAATTTTCTCCAAGAAAATTCTACCTCCTTTACAAGAAAATAAGACCCCTTTTTATACAAATTTATTTGCTAATATGGCTTTAACCATATTATTTTGCAAATATTGCATATCTCCCATTTACAAGTAAAAATTCCAACCAATTCCCCTTAATAACATAAAAATATCCAAAATATTTCAAAATCCGTTCAAGTAATCCTAACCCCTTTTTAGAAATAATAGCTCTTATAATTTGAGCCTTACAAGATAATCCTTGAAATATTCTAAACCCCCCTTTTAAATCATAAAAATATGTAACCAATTATTTTAAGCTCCTTAAAATATCATAATTTGTTGAAATATGAGAAAGGTGGTTAAAGGGGTTAATTTGTTGAAATATAAGTTTACGGGTTTTATTTTTCTCCTTGTTTTATGGGGAAGGCAAGAGGATTTTAAGGGATAAAATCCCACCAAATCCTCTCTTTTTTAATTTTTTTTTTTTTAAACCATACATGTTTTTTTCTTTAATAATTATGGTTTAATATATATTTATGCCAACTCACCACTCCTGCCACATCATCATGTTGATTGTACATTTGCTGACATCATCAGTTGACCAAAGTCAAACTTTTGACCAACCTTTGACCAGCTGTAACTTTCACATATGAGCTCCATTTTTGAAACCGAATATAGTTTCAAAATCAGCACAAAGAGCACTACAACTTGGAATCATTTTTGTTTCATTTTGAGATGATCATTTTTTTCCTTTTTGAACACCTAATTCACATGTTTGACTGAATCTTTGACTGAGCATAACTTCTGCATACTGACTCCTTTTTGGCCCGTTCAAGTTGTGTTAGGATCATGTCAGCGAGCTCTATCCAATGATGATGATTTGGATGAATTTTAAGACTGTGAAATTTTTAGGTATTTTGGATCCACCTGGATCATTCTGTTAGCTCTCAAAAATGTAGGCAAAATACCTCAAGAGGTTGCCAATCTCTTGATACGTTTCAGGGTAATAGACAAGGCCAAATGATTTGAACCCTCTTCTCTTTAGGTGTTGCTAGAGCTAGGTAGGTATACCTATATGAATGAAGAAGACTTGACTTATGTTTATTCCTTAAAGTAATTTACCCACAATGGAAAATGGGAGTGGATAAATGAGTTTTATTTTAGTATAGATTGTATAAGCAATATCAAGGCTAAAACTAATATGTTCAGTTAACAGATGTGAGAAATGAATAAAACTAAATGGTGGAGTGGTAGAGACTAGTGCCTTATTGGGTGTACAGAGTCAAATGAAAGATCTAAAATGAGTAACTTCTTTCTGGTAGATACTCTAATTTTTTGGCATATAAATTCGAGTTTACAACTTGTATAAACATGCAAGAAAATGATTACAAAGTTCTTCTTAATGATCCAAATGAGATTCCCTAATTACTATGATTGACTAAAAGGATTTAATCTTTCCTTGAAAGAACCAGTTAATCCAACCATACAGATACAGCAAGTGTGCACTGATAAATTGAATATATGCTTGTTATATCAATTTAAATAACTAGAAAACATCAACCTTGGAGACAACTTCAACAATACTATCAATTAGCACAATAAACAACTAATACCAGAAATACACCACCACATCAAATGACTTTCATTGATATCTCCATAATTTCAAACATGCATCATAGTCTCATGATTATGAATATTGTAATCTACTGTATCCTTTTCCTATTCGCTACCAAAAATGGATATTTATACATCAACTACTCGAAAGGACACATCCTTTCAGAAATGTCTTATGTTAAAACAACAACAAATTTAAAAAAGGTAATTAGGCTCTGTTAAGCCATAAATAAATCTTCGACAAGTGATCCAAGTAGTCTCGGCGCTCATGTGTATCTGCATCTCCCAATGCATTTTGGATCGTGATCTCCATTTTCACCATCTTTTCATTTTGTTCGCATGCTTCATCCAATGTTATATCTTTCATGGTAGCTGTCTTCAGAATTTCTTGCAATATTGACTCACTTTCACCTTTCCACCTAGTCATTTTTTTTAATCTTCCTCTATCATCGAAGAATGCAGTCAATCCCTTTTTGGTGGCATTAATTAATCCCTGTGCATCCCCTCGCAATTCTTCAAAGAAGTCTTTATGCTTATTCATAAGATGATTTGCAGCCTCAATTGCCACATTATCAGGAGCATCCCTCTAGTTTATTTCCTGGAGCTTCTCTAGGATCCTACCATCCATTCTCTCGTGTTCTTGTAATGTAGCAAAGTTATGTGAGTTTATTCCCCAGAGCTTATTCAACCAAGTTGTTAGACTGGCTTGTCTTTCTTAATTACTGCTACAAGTGCATCATATTTCCCTTGAGAATATGCACTTGATCCTTCCCAATGATCTTTTGCTTGTGAACTTTCACCATGAGTGAGCAGCTTGGTTGATCCCATTGTAACTCCTAATAAATCATTCAGGCGGTCATTTTCTCTCAACATTCTCTCATTATTCATTTTGTAAATTTATTTTTCCTTGATCAACATCTGTATTTGAGCTTTGTTCAGTTTTGCTACGTTGATCCCAATCTTTGTTGTTGCCACAGGATCAGCCTCCCCAACCTTTAGATTCATAACATGCCTGAATGCCTTCTCAGTATCAATGACAACTGATTTCCTGTGAGGTGGATACAAGGCCCAAATCATTAATGACCCTTCATCTGGATTGTATTTTGACCCTACATATACTTTTTTCACCTTTTCTGGGCTGAGCTTGTGTGCAACATTACTATTTTTCAAGAAACTATCAAAGACTAATGCAGAATTGAGATCCAACCTTGGAAAAATCATAACTCCAACACTTTCTAACATTTTCCTTCCTTTTTTAGGGGTCATACCTACCATCTCTCTGTCCACACTCATCTTTAGATCATTCAGTAAATGTTCTTCATTACGTGGTGTGACATTGTCAACCATTTCTCTTATCTCTTTTCCTTTTTGTTTATATAGGAATGCCTTAAATTCTAGAGAATTTATAAATTCATTATCTACTACAAATGACTTATAGTCTATGTGCCTTGCATTTGTATCTATACTCTCTTCAACATTTAATTCCCTGGCAGGGCAGGCGTAATCCTGAGTTCTCAGTCTTAACATCTTATTAGGTAGATCTTGTGGTACATTAGTTCCAGATGTCTCTTCCCTGGAAGACAATAGCTATGTATCTTGCAACCCTTGATTATATTCTTCAACCACCATTTCCACTTCTTCTACCTCCAAGTTCCTAATCATATCATCAAATTGATAGGGCACATGTTGATACCCCCCAAAGTTTATCTTTTGTTTAGCAGAATTGATATATCCTTCTGGATCAAAATTCTTTCTCAGTGGTCCTCTTTTCATGTTATATTGCAGTAACTTATCAAGAATCAGATTATACCCTTCCTTTTCCAATACAATAAAATCACCGAAGCATAGTGTACTAGGCATAAAAGCCTGCTTTCCAAAAGAACTCAAATTCATAACACTGGAAAAGTCTATTAGCCTAACAATTTCCAAGTATGCAATCCTATCTGAAACTGTTTTAGGAAAAATGAATGGGGCGTCTTCAAATCCATAAACCTTAATCATGGTAGCATCCTCCAAATAGTACCAATCCCCCCAATTGTGGCTAATTGGCCTGTTGAAGTCCTTAGGCCTAAGAAACCTCTTTATCTGATCAGACAAAGAATAAGCACATGGATGATTATAAAATTTGTACAATGGTTTTACAAAATATTCCTCAAAGTGTACAAAATTAGAATTAGCAAACCTATTGTCCCAAACAAAAGTCCATAATTGAATAGGTAATGACATGCCTTCCTTGTCAAATTGTGAAACTTTCATCTCCTGAGACCACAACCCTAACTCTGTATTTTGCTTGAAATTTTTGAGCTGAAAGAATGCCCTGGTCCTTTGTCCACCCCTCTACTTCCTCCGCTATCAATTTTTCAATAATGTTTTCAATTGAATTCTCCTATATTCATGAAATTACTTATGCTCTATGGCGCCATTAATGTTTTAGCTAAAACACGAGTGTAGCAAGTTTTTTCAAAACTCTCACTGTCACATCATGTAATCTTGTGGGCAAGACATTTTCAAATCTTGGGCGATCCTTTTATTCGGGATTTTACCAACGTTCACTAAACACCCTCTAAGACATCTTGTAGTTTCCCCGACACTCTGAGTCTCCCCGATAGTTATTTTCTATCTTTGCTATCAATAGACCATATATCGCTAAGATGTCTTGTAGTTTCACCGGCATTATGAGTCTCCTAGAGAGTTATCCCTTTGGTCTTAAGTATATCGCTATAACTTCCACCGATGCAAACCTATTGTTGTGACTTAATAAGTCGAGCAGAATGTCCTCAGCTTACTCCAAAGATATGTATCTTGTTGAGATATTTCCTTTGTTCTTTATCGACAAGATCCCCAAGCCAATCCTACCGATCTGTTTTCTTCATCAATTTTGATCGCTAAGACATAATGATTTTCTTGTTGATGGAACTACACTCGATATGACCTTTTATCTCTCTCCGCTGAAGTCCATCTCGTTGATAAATTTCTTCATCGGTGAGACGATGAATCATGTCTTTCTGATGATCATTACCTCCAAACATATCGCCAAGTCCCTTACCAATACAATTTGTTGGTGCATCATGGAGGGTTGGCAGGACTCCTCGAACTCATCCTAGTAACATTATCCTACCGACAGAATCCTCCTTTGCTTCATCGGCAAGACTGGATGAATGTCTCAGGCTAACTTTAGGAACTTTACTCTGATCGCTCTGGTATGGCCAAAATATTTCCTTGTGCTTTGAGCAATAAGACATATATAAGCTCGATATGACTTCACACTATCACCCCAATTATTATTATCTAGATGATAGGATCTATTTGTCATTTGAGACTATGAACTACATCTTTTCGATGTGTATCCTCAAATGAGATTTTATCAATATGAAATTCCTAGCCTCTTGCTGATATACTAAAAAAAAGATGTGTTAGTATAAAATTATTTATGGATCGAAGAGACCCGCATCATCTTATGCCGATATGATTTATACATTCAAATGCTCAGGGTCAGGTGAATTTTATAGGACCAAATGATAAAAACTGACTAGAACATAGGCGAATATGTTATGAAAAGCAGATTCTTAAACTAATGGTATGGGCTTCTTAGGAAACTTATGAGTATAGACAGCCATAAAAAATTTCAAAATTTTATAGTCCTAACACATTCCTCCCCATTGAGAAGCTTTTGGACCACCAAAAGGTCTATTTTTTTATGTACAATTGAAGTGAGGGCATTGTTGCCTCACTTGCCTAATATCACCTATCCACCTTGCTAGAATTTTGAACATCTGTCCCATTACAAACAAGATGATAAATGAGATAGCATTGTTGCTACAATCATTCATTCCTTCAACTTTATATTCATCAATATTCATTGTCACATCCACTATCCACATAGAACTAGCTAATAGAATAATAAGCAACAATACTAAATCTAATGGTGTGAAAGAGAAAGTATCAACGTGTCGGATCTCCTGAACAGGAACATCATTAGAAAATGAAGCATTCAAACCCTCTTTTACCACCTCTGGCTGAAGGCCTGACTTTGCTTGCAACTGATCCTCATATTGTGCTATTTGTGACACCTTCTCATGATTAGAATCACCATGCTTAGTATCACTAGCTGTTACAGACATAATGGTTAAAGCATTGATTACATTTACAATCATCTTCAAATGCCATGTGTTTACAACAAATTTTTCATTGATGTGATGAGCTTTCACCATGTATTCAATTCCATCTTTAAACAAATGATATTTGTTATGTTCCCTATAGAAAATGCCCTTCCTATCATACAAATAAGGACTCCCCAAAACCATCCCATAGATGTCAAGTGGAATTACATCTAACTCTACCTCATCTACAAGCTTGGATGTGATTGCAAACTGGAGTTTACACTGTTGTGACACATGTAACCAAGCATTATCATTCACCCAACCCAATGGATATGGCTTAGGATGAGGTGTTGTTTTTAATCCCAATTTCTTAACAACTTTTTCAGAGATTAAATTCACTTGTGATCCACTATCTATGAGTGTATCAATCTTGGTAAGCTTAACAATAGCCCTTATATTAAACAATTCATTCCTTTTACTTTCAACAGGTACTTCATTATAGCTTAGAGAAGAAGCATAAGTACTGACAACAGGAGTATTACCTTTGATACCCACAACCGAAATCTTGGTTTCATCATCAAAACCTGATCTGAGGTCTTTCACAATAGCTGCAGTCTTCTGCTTACCATTTCAATCCTTGGACCACTTCGGTTTCTGATCAGGATTCAATTTCCAACACTTTGCATCTTTGTGCCCTTCCTTTTTGCAGTGTGAGTAATAAGGTTTTTCTTCCTCTTTCTTTGCAGTAACTATTCGTTGTGATTTCTCTTTCCCTTTCTGCTTACTGGATTCCATCAGTAGATTTTCATGACTATTTCTTGAGCTTGTTTCCAAATGGATAACTTGCACACTAACTTCATCAATGTTAGTTGGATTAAACATAAGCATGGTATGTTTCAAATTCTCACGTAATCCACCTATGTACTTTAACAAAGTTTCTTGTGTGTACAATGGAATGCCCAAAATTAAAGCCCCCTTCCTAAACTCCTATGTATATTCTTGCACACTTTGTCCCTTCTCTTTCCTTAATGATTTCCAATTCATCATTGCTTTTTTCATGTGTCCTAATGGATAAAATTGTTTCTTTAATGCAGCAATAAACTCAAACCAAGAAGAAATAATTTTTCCATAATGACTTAGATCCTCATGTGTTCTACTCTCCCACCAAATTAAAGTTGTGCCTAGTAGGCAAAGAGTAGCTAATTGTATTTTTTGAGAATCCTCAGTAAACTTATGAATTCTACAATAAACTTCAATTTTTTTTATCCAATTATCAAGTTTTTTTGCATCTAGTTCTCCATTATAGATTGGCAAATCAAATTTAACATCAAGTTTCAACAAAGGTGAATTAACTTTAGATTGTATAGGTTGTTTCTTTTTAGAAGAGTTAGACGAAGAGGATGAAGAAGATGAAGAGGATGGAGATGGAGGTTCAGGAGGGTCACTACCACCTCCTACTCCTTTACCTTTGTCATCTTTTGAAGATTCACCTTCCTCCTTCTTTCTGTTCTTGAGCTCCTTTTTCCTCTGTCGCTCTTGCCTCTCTTGGAAAAGAACTTCCACCATAGCCTTCATTTCGATAAATGCTTTCTGGAAAGTTTTTCATCAAGCTCTATAGGACTTTGTTCAACTGCTATCTTTTCTCGTGCAAAAGTCCTTCATTTTCCAATTTCAGGATTGATCTCGGTAAGTGCACCTTCTCCTTGCCTCAATTTCAACCTGGTTAGCATTCACTTATATAATTTCCTACAAAATGGGCTATGATACCAACTTGATCTGTAATTAGATTTTACAAAATTAACTTGTAAATTGATTCAAATTATAGTTTTTCCTGATCCAGGCAGTATTGCATGATTATGCTTCTTAACCATTGAAAATGTAAAACTAGTTCAATAAACTTTACATAACTTGAAAATATTATCTAACTACTATAATGTTGTAATTAGAAATCAAATTTTGAATTGAAAAATGAAAATAAATGGAGAGAATGATAGATAGAAGATAGAAGAATAAGATAGAAGATAATAACACTAGATAGAAGATAGAATATCATAACACGTAGGTTGATAACGGAGTTCGTCCAATCAGGACTATGTCTTTGGGTCCACTTCTCAAGTAGGACTGCTTTATTAATGTTGCCAAGCAATTGAATTGCCTTGTTACAATATCCAAGCTCTAAAACCTACATAAAATTCTCACAATCTCCTCTCAACACTTGAAGACACTCAAAAGGCCTTCGTGCTTACAATATTCTCCTCCAAAGAATTATTTCTCCAAAATGAACTTCACTAATTCTCCCTATTACAATTTTCTCCAAGAAAATTCTACCTCCTTTACAAGAAAATAAGACCCCTTTTTATACAAATTTATTTGCTAATATGGCTTTAACCATATTATTTTGCAAATATTGCATATCTCCCGTTTACAAGTAAAAATTCCAACCAATTCCCCTTAATAACATAAAAATATCCAAAATATTTCAAAATTCGTTCAAGTAATCCTAACCCCTTTTTAGAAATAATGGCTCTTATAATTTGAGCCTTACAAGATATTCCTTGAAATATTCTAAACCCCCCTTTTAAATCATAAAAATATGTAACCAATTATTTTAAGCTCCTTAAAATATCATAATTCATTGAAATATGAGAAAGGTGGTTAAAGGGGTTAATTTGTTGAAATATAAGTTTATGGGTTTTATTTTTCTCCTTGTTATATGGGGAAGGCAAGAGGATTTTAAGGGATAAAATCCCACCAAATCCTCTCTTTTTTAATTTTTTTTTTTTTAAACCATACGTGTTTTTTTCTTTAATAATTATGGTTTAATATATATTTATGCCAACTCACCACTCCTGCCACATCATCATGCTGATTGTACATTTGCTAACATCATCAATTGACCAGAGTCAAACTTTTGACCAACCTTTGACCAACCATAACTTTCACATGTGAGCTATGTTTTTGAAACCAAATATAGTTTCGGAAACAGCACGACGAGCACTACAACTTGGCATGATTTTTGTTTCATTTTGAGATGATCAATTTTTTGCCTTTTTCAACACCTAATTTGCCTATTTGACCGAACCTTTAAATGTGCATAACTTTTGCATACGGACTCCTTTTGGGCCCGTTCAACTTGTGTTAGGATCGTGTCAGCGAGCTCTATCCAACGATGTTGATTTGGATGAATTCTGAGACTGTGAAATTTTTAGGTATTCTAGATCCACCTGGATCATTCCTCCCCATTGAGAAGCTTTTGGACCACCAAAAGGTCTATTTTTTTTATGTACAATTTAAGTGAGGGAATTTTTTCCTCACTTGCCTAATATCACCTGTCTACCTTGCTGGAATTTTGAACATCTATCCAATTACAAGAAAGATGATAAATGAGATAGCATTGTTGATACAATCATTCATTCCTTCAACTTTATATTCATCAATATTCATTGGCGCATCCACTATCCACATAGAACTAGCTAATAGAATAATAAGAAACAATATTGAATATAATGATGTGAAAGAGAAAGTATCAACGTGTCGGATCTCCTTAATAGGAACATCATTAAAAAATGAAGCATTCAAACCCTCTTTTACCACCTCTGGCTGAAGGCCTGACTTTGCTTGCAACTGATCCTCATATTGTGCTATTTGTGACACCTTATCATGATTAGAATCACCATGCTTAGTATCACTAGTTGTTACAAACATAATGGTTAAAGCATTGCTTGCATTTACAATCGTCTTCAAATGCCTTGTGTTTACAACAGATTTGTCATTGATGTGATGAGCTTTCACCATGTATTCAATTCCATCTTTAAAAAAATGATATATGTTATGTTCCATGTAGAAAATGGCCTTCCTATCATACAAATAAGGACTTCCCAAAACCATCCCTTAGATGTCAAGCGGAATTACATCTAACTCTACCTCATCTACAAACTTGGATGTGATTCCAAACCGGAGTTTACACTGTTGTGACACATGTAACCGAGCATTATCATTCACCCAACCCAATGGATGTGGCTTAGGATGAGGTGTTGTTTTTAATCCCAATTGCTTAACAACTTGTTCAAAGATTAAAATCACTTGTGATCCACTATCTATGAGTGTATCAATCTTGGTATGCTTAACAATAGCCCTTATATTAAACAATTTGTTCCTTTTACTTTCAACAGGTACTTCATTATAGCTTAGAGAAGAAGCATAAGTACTAACAATAGGAGTATTACCTTTGATACCCACAACTGAAATCTTGGTTTCATCATCAAAACCTAATCCGAGGTCTTGCATGATAGCTGCAGTCTTCTGCTTACCCTTTCGATCCTTGAACCACTTCGGTTTCTGATCAGGATTCAAGTTCCAACACTTTGCATCTTCATGCCCTTCCTTTTTGCAGTGTGAGCAATAAGGTTTTTGTCCTCTTTCTTTGCAGTAGCTATTCGTTGTGATTTCTCTTTCCCTTTCTGCTTACCGGATTCCATTAGTAGATTGTCATGACTATTCCTTGAGCTTGTTTCCAAATGGATAACTTGCACACTAACTTCATCAATGTTAGTTGGATTAAACATAAGTATGGTATGTTTCAAATTCTCACGTAATCCACCTATGTACTTTAACAAAGTTTCTTGTGTGTACAATGGAATGCCCAAAATTAAAGCCCTCTTCCTAAACTCCTGTGTATATTCTTGCACACTTTGTCCCTTCTCTTTCCTTAATGATTTCCAATTCATCATTACTTTTTGCATGTGTCCTAATGGATAAAATTGTTTCTTTAATGCAGCAATAAACTCAAACCAAGAAGAAATAATTTTTCCATAACGACTTAGATCCTCATGTGTTCTACTCTCCCACCAAATTAAAGTTGTGCCTCGTAGGCGAAGAGTAGCTAATTGTATTTTTTGAGAATCCTCAGTAAACTTCTGAATTCTACAATAAACTTCAATTTGTTTTATCCAATTATCAAGTTTTTCTGCATCTAGTTCTCCATTATATATTGGAAAATCAAATTTAACATCAAGTTTCAACAAAGGTGAATTCACTTTAGATTGTACAGGTTGTTTCTTTTTAGAAGAGTTAAACAAAGAGGATGAAGAAGATGAAGAGGATGGAGATGGAGGTTCAGGAGGGTCACTACCACCTTCTAATCCTTTACCTTTGTCATCTTTTGAAGATTCACCTTCCTCCTTCTTTCTGTTCTTGAGCTCCTTTTTCCTCTGTCTCTCTTGCCTCTCTTGGAAAAGAACTTCCACCATAGCCTTCATTTCAAGAAATTCTTTCTGGAAAGCTTTCTCATCAAGCTCTGTAGGACTTTGTTCAACTACCATCTCTACTCATGGAAAAGTCCTTCATTTTCCAATTTCAGGATTGAACTCGGTAAGTGCACCTTCTCCTTGCCTCAATTTCAACCTGGTTAGCATTCACTTATGCAATTTCATGCAAAATGGGCTCTGATACCAACTTGATCTATAATTAGAGTTTACAAAATTAACTTGTAAATTGATTCGAATTACAACTTTTCCCGATCCAGGCAGTATTGCATGATTATGCTTCTTAACCGTTGAAAATGTAAAACTAGTTCAATAAACTTTACAGAACTTGAAAAGATTATCTAACTACTATAATGTTGTAATTAGAAATCAAATTTTTGAATTGAAAAATGAAAAGAAATGGGGAGAATGATATATAGAAGATAGAAGAATAAGATAGAAGATCAGAACACACAGGTTGATAACGGAGTTCGTCCAATCAGGACTATGTCTCTGGGTTCAATTCTCAAGTAGGACCGCTTTATTAATGTTTCCAAGCAATCGGATTGCCTTGTTACAATATCCAAGCTCCAAAACCTGCATGAAATTTCTCGCAATCTCCTCTCAACACTTGAAGACACTCAAAAGGCCTTCATGCTTACAATATTCTCCTCCAAAGAATTATTTCTCCAAAACGAACTTCACTAATTCTCCCTATTACAATTTTATCCAAGAAAATTCTACCTCCTTTACAAGAAAATAAGACCCCTTTTTATACAAATTTATTTGCTAATATGGCTTTAACCATATTATTTTGCAAATATTGCATATCTCCCATTTACAAGTAAAAATCCCAACCAATTCCCCTTAATTACATAACAATATCCAAAATATTTCAAAATCTGTTCAAGTAATCCTAACCCCTTTTTAGAAATAATGGCTCTTATAATTTGAGCCTTACAAGATAATCCTTGAAATATTCTTAACCCCCTTTTAAATCATAAAAATATGTAACCAATTATTTTAAGCTCCTTAAAATATCATAATTCATTGAAATATGAGAAAGGTGGTTAAAGGGTTTAATTTATTGAAATATAAGTTTATGGGTTTTATTTTTATCCTTGTTTTATGGGGAAGGCAAGAGGATTTTAAGGGATAAAATCCCACCAAATCCTCTCTTTTTTAAATTTGTTTTTTTTAAACCATATGTGTTTTTTTTCTTTAATAATTATGGTTTAATATATATTTATGCCAACTCACCACTCCTGCCACATCATCATGTTGATTGTACATTTGCTGACATCACTAGTTGACCAGAATCAAACTTTTGACCAACCTTTGACCAGCTGTAACTTTCACATACGAGCTTCGTTTTTGAAACCGAATATAGTTTCGAAATCAGCACGACAAGCACTACAACTTGGCAACATTTTGTCTCATTTTGAGATGATCAATTTTTTAGCTTTTTGAACGCCTAATTCGCCTATTTGATCGAACCTTTGATTGAGCATAACTTTTGCATACGAACTCCTTTTGGGCATGTTCAAGTTGTGTTAGGATCATGTCAGCAAGCTCTATCCAATGATGCTGATTTGGATGAATTCTGAGACTATGAAATTTTTAGGTATTCTTGATCCACCTAGATCAGAATCCACTTGAGCCTCCTCTATTACTAAATCTACCTCTAGAACTTGGTCTTCTTCCTCTAAAGCTTCCCCTTGAATCAGATGTTTGTTCTTGTGAGCTACTTGTCTCTCCTTGAGACCTTTGGGACTGTTCTCTACAAATAAAATTCCCTCTTCCTTTGAAACTTTTCCTTCCCCTACCTCTACTTTACTTTTATTATCTCCTTTTCAACCTGTCTTCAGCCCTTATAGCCAACTAATAGCACTCTTCTACTGTGCTTGGACTTGTGAGACTGAGTTCATCTTGTAGGCTATACTTTAGCCCATTCAAGTACCTTGCAACTTTGTCAACATCTTCTTCCATGTGGCCTAATCTTAGGCTCGGTTTGTAAAACTCTTTTGTATAGGACTTCACATCCATGTACTTTTGCTTCAAATTTTGCAACTTCCTTTTTAAATAGATGGAATAATCACTGGGTAGAAATTTACCCTTCAGTTTTGCAACCATTCTATCCCAAGATATGATCTTTGCTTTACCTTTCTTTTTCCTCTCTTCTTGCACATAGTCCCACCAAAGAATTGCATGCCATTTTAGCTTTGTTCTTGCTAATTTCACTTGCTACCCCTCAGGTATCTCTTCAAGCTCAAAATACTTGTCTAGTTCTCCTATCCATTCTAGGAGTTCTTCTCCATTCAAACTCCCTGAATATACTAGAAGCTCTATTTTTACCTTGGAACCATCTTTCTTAACTACCTTTAGCAATCTCTCCAACCTCTTCTCTTCAACATCTGCTTCCTCTTATTATTCTTCTTGGTCACTCAAATCTCCTATGACCACTCCTCTTTTCTGGTTGGTCTCATCTAATGTGAGTCTTGCATCAAGGATTTCCTTTATGGCTCTCAATTCTAGGGCAAGAGAGTCTCTCACCTCTTTGATTATTCTTTTCATATTCAACTTAGGGACCATCTTGTCTTGACTTCTAATCAACTTACTTACACTCCCTTACTAACCTTCCTTTCTCTAATACCAATTTGATGCAAAGGAAAGATGAACAACTTAGCAACAGTCCCAAGGGGTAGGGCATTCAAAACTCAACTCCATTTTTCTTGCTCCTAGGTGTAGCTCCATGGTTTCTAACAAAGGATTCATAGGAATACTTGAGTTCAACAACCTTGAGGCAGCGCTCATGCATGGCAGCCCTATCATGGGATTTACAACCTTGAACACAACTCAATGAGATGACAAACAAACAACCTTTAAGGGAACCACAACTTTTGCATCACTCAAACTAGAAAAGATGGTTTCAATGTAACAAAGGAAACCATTAAAGAGCATTCAATCCTCAATATATAATTTGGATACCTTTCATCAACGTTCTAACATGATTCCAATGAGCTTTCCAATGCATAGATTCAGCCTAGACCTAAACTCGTTTGATCACTAACAATTCCTTAAAACGTTCCAAAGAACCTTGTACTAGGCTGCATAGACTTTAGAAACACCTCCCAACATTTATCACAACCAAAACTCATGAAACAATGCAAGGGTTTTAACTAACAAGTACAAAATAAAAGTTTTAACATTGTTCTTATAATTTCTTGGAGGAAACTGGTGAAGTTATCTCCCAAACGCATGCAACCCAGAACCCAAAAAATTGCAAGGTCATTCATCATGCTAAAACAAAAAAAATCTCAATATTTCACCACCTTAGCATGGAAGAAACTCAAGTTATCACATTTTTAGTGTTCATAGTCTGCCCTAGCTAGGGTTTTAACAACTTTTAGTAAAAATTCAATAACTTTAACAAAACTTAATGAAATTTGATGAAACCAAAAAAAATACAGTGGATTCATGGGGCTATCAAATACAATTTATTCCAAGTCATCCCATGGTTAGCACAGTATGTACAAGAGGAAAGAAGTTGCTGCAACTTAGAAAAATCACAAAAAATAACCCATTTTCAAAAAAAATGGCTCTAACTTTCTTAAAAATCAATGAAAATCGATGCCACAAAAACCAAAATACTTGAAAAAATACAATATATTTCAGACCATTACATGGGTCATACAATCTGTACCATTTAGAATAACAGACTGAAAACAATAGAAAACCCAAAAAATCAGCTTTCTTTCTTCACTAAATTGCAAAATCAGTTCTCCAATCCACTTTTTCAACTTGGAGAAGTCTTTTTCCTATAATTAAAACTAATTCCAATCACTAGGAACCATTTTATTGAATGCATGTAACAATTACTTGATTTTTTGACACTTTCTAATAGTTGCATGACATCTTTTTGTGCACATTTGGCAACTTTTTGCAACTTTGCATCAATGACCCTTTAAGCACGCCAAGGTAGATTACATGATAAAAATGGTCATGAATGACCTTAGGAAACACTTAAACACACTACACAACCTAAAACCAAAATTACATAAAATATGCAAAATGAGGTCATGGTGACCCTACACCAAGAAAACCTTTTTGCCCAAAAATTTTCACACCCCAAATCTGCAAACAACCTATCATAATAGCAAACCCAAAACCCCTAGATCTGCAATAAACAACATGAAAAACCCTCATATCTTTCCATGTATTTCATTCTCTCATGCATTTCATAGATTCAAACTCAACCAACATTTTCCCAACCTACGGTTATAATAAAAAAATCTTCAACCATGAAAGCTCTGATACCACTTGTAAGGAAACTTGCAACCATCTAATGACAATTTCCACATAGCCCAATAGAGAAATATATGCAAATAAGTACTCATAATCCACATGCAAGAGAATATACAACATACCCATCAATGGTCTTCTATCCAAAATTTGAGTGGGTTCATGTTAGATATTATATGACATAAGATCATTTTTTTTCCCGCTCTCCCTGTCCTCTACCCGTGTTTGAACAGCCTGCATGCATGGTGGATTCTACCATGGGTGTACCCCACGGTCCCCCTCTACCCCCTGACCTGAGCCTAGCCTTTTCACATGCGGACTCGTGTCCCTTGGGAGACACTCCTGGCGGGATAGGTCTTTTGACTACAGATCTTTTGGTGCCTCCTGTGTCTTCGGTTGAAGTGTCAGTGATTGTGATCCCTCCTGATCCTCTTGGGTGGAAGGATATTCTAACCAATAGTAAACAGAGCTCTCTCCCACCTCCCCCTCATGGGGAAGAGGTTATTGTGTCTGGAATGGACTTTGTTATTTACGATTCAATCAGTGATAGGATTCTCTCCTCCATGGAGAATGCAGTAGTGGGTCAGTTTCTCTCTTTCCACCCTACTATCGATATGGTCAGGAGATGGGTTGCTGTTAAATGGCAACTCAAGGGAAGTGTGGACATATGTGCTATGTCTGGTGGGATTTTTATTTTCAAGTTCACGGCGCCAGAAGATCTGATATCTATTTTTTCTTTTGGACCATGGGTTTATGGTAAACACAGTTTAGCTTTATGTCACTAGAAGCTGAGGTTTGACCCTAATGTGGACCTCAATAAATCGGCTTTGGTTTGGATTTTCCTTCCCGAGTTGCCTCTGGAATACTGGGATGAATCTATATTCAAGAGCATTGGTGATTCCTTAGGACACTTCATTACTTCTGATTCCATCACCAGATCGAAGTCCAGGTTAGTGTTTGCTCACTTCTTTGTGAACATTTATGTGAACAAGTCTCTCCCAAGCTCTATTAAGCTTTGCTCTAAATTTGGGACCTAGGTCCAACCTGTGTGCTATGAAAATGTTGTGGTTTTCTATCAGAAGTGTGCCAAATCTAGGCACCTTATTTCCAACTATAAGTCCTCCTTTAATAATCTTAACAAGGGAGACTCTACTACTTCTTCTGGTTCTCCTCCTGGAATCGAAGACCCAACCAAAGATGGTTCTACATCTTTGATAGCTTTATCTAATATTCCAAGCTTTGTGGCTCCTTCGTCTGAGTTAGTGGCTAGTGAAGATTTTCCTAATCCTGATGTACCTATCCCTAAGTCTGTGACCAGGATTGACCCAGCTACGAGTATTGCTAATTTTTCTTTAGTTGAGAATATGGATTGTGTTAAGGTGTTGGAAATAGAGAATCCTTCTTCTAGCATGGATTTCGGGGGTGAGGTTTCTACTGACAGTGCACAGTTGGAGGTGGCTTCAGTAGGAACTAGTGAGAATATAGGAGAAGAGGATGAAATATGGGAGGATATGGGTAATGGAGAGGTGATGGCTTTCATCTTGGAGGATTTGAGACTGGAGTCTACTGCTAATGAGGAAAACTGGACAACCCCAAAGAAAAAAGGGAGGAAGAAAAAGTCAGATGTGGGAGGTGAGTCCAAGTCAGGTAGGGCTTGGATTAGATCCACAAGATTAAGAGAAACCATTAATGAGATTTCCATGGGAAAACAGAGGATATTGGAGGTGTCCTTCCAAGAAAGGTCAAAAATGAAGGTCATGTCTTGGAATGTGTGTGGGATGAATAGCTCCCATAAGCAAATTACTTTTAAAAACTATGTTCTAGAACATAAGATAGATGTCTTACTTTTACAAGAAACAAAAATGAAGAAAGCAAATTTTGATAATGTTGCTAAGTACTTATGGCCAGTGGCCACTTACTCTTATAGTGATGTTGAAGGGGCCTCTAGAGGACTAGCGGTGCTATGGAACCCTTCTAGATTACATGGCATTGAGTTGTTCTGCAGCCAGAGTAGTGTTGATGTTTCCTTTACCTTCCCGGGCGGCTCTTGGTTGCTTATCAATGTTTATGCGCCCAACCAAAGGAATGCTAGATTTTCTCTTTGGTTGGCTCTTGCTGATTGGATAAAAAACAACAATGGTTATCATTGGTAGGTGGTTGGGGATTTCAACTCCCTCCTATTTCCCTCGCAGAAAAGTGGTGTTTTGGTCAATTACTCTGACAACATGACAAATCTGGCTAACTTTTTGAGTTCTACTGGCCTAATTGACATTGACTTGTTGAGCCAAGATTTTACCTAGACCAACAGACGTATGGGGGAAGACTTGATTCAAGTTAGACTAGATCGCTTCCTTTGTTCTAGTAACTAGTCAAGCCTACTTAGTGCCACTTTGAGGGTTCTACCTCGGACAGCTTCTGATCACAATCCTTTATTGCTAACTTTGTGTAATCAATCTATTGTCGGACCTTACCCCTTCCATTTTGAAATCATGTGGAATTCCCACCTGGATTTCAAAATGAAAATTGTTGAATGGTGGAATATTCCTGTGCATGGTTCCCCCATGTTCAGAATCTTTTTTATGCTAAAACACATTAAATGCATGGTGAAGGGATGGAATAAAAGGGTCTTTGGGGATGTTTTCCAAGAGAAAAAAATCATTGGGGATAAATTGAGAATGCTTTAGAAGAAAATGGAGGAGGGTGATATCAGTCTTTCCACTTGTAACCAAGAGAAAGAGAACTAGAGAGAGTGGGAACAAATTCTTAAGAAGAGGAGATTTTCTAGAAACAGAAATCCAGGGTTCAATGGCTAAAAGGAGATAGAAACACCTCCTTTTTCATATTTCTATTGTCAAACATAAGAGGAGGAATCAGATAAATAATTTACACAATGCTCAAGGTGAGGTAGTCAATTTTCCCTCCCTAATTGGTTTAGTGGTGGTGGACTACTTTCAAAAGGCTTATGTGGCTCCTAATGAAGCTCCTAACCTAGCCCTTGACGATTAGCTACTAGACTCACTTCCGAATTTAATATCTCAGGTTGAAAATATGGGGATCCTCAATGCTATCTCACCTGAGGAGGTCAAGTTGGCCACTTTCAGCATGGGGGTCTTTAAAGTTCCTAGCCCCGATGGTTTCCTTTTGCTTTATTTTAGACATTTTGGGAGATAATTGGTGAGGACCTTGTTTTAGTTGCTCATGATTTCTTCAAATCTGCTAATATTCTTAAGCAAATAAATCACACATTCATTGCTCTAATTCCCAAGGTGGTTGATCCTCAACATATGGTTGACTTTCTCCTTATCAGCCTATGCAATACTTTTTATAAAATCCTCTCTAAAATTTTGGTCAACCGCATCAAGCCGCTCCTTGATAAAATTATCAACCCAACCCAAAAAGGGTTTGTTCCTGGTAGGGATATCCTTGATGCTACCATTACCACACATGAATTACTTCACTCCATGGATAGATGCAACTATGCTGATATGGCCCTCAAGCTTGACATTTCTAAACCCTATGACAAGACGATCTGGAATTTTGTCCCTAAATTTCTTGCTAAGTTTGGATTCAATCAATTAGTGATCAATCTAATAATGGAATGTGTTAACATGGTTAAGTACTCTATTTTGGTCAATGGTTCTCCTTTCGGGTTCTTTCATGCTTGGAGAGGTATCAAACAGGGTGACCCCCTCTCACCCTATTTGTTTATAATGGTGGCGGATGTCCTAAGTAGTAACTTCTCTAATATGTTGTCGGAGGGGTCCATAAAAGGAATTAAGGTTGCTTCTTCCCTTGAACCAACAGTGATCCAACAATTTGTGGATGATACTTTTCTATTTGGGAAAGCCTTGGTGTTGGAAGCTAGGAAATGGAAAAATTGTCTCAACAACTATGTTGCTTGCTCTGGACAATGCATTAACTACAATAAAAGCATGATTTACTTCTTTAACAGCACTCCTAACCTACAAACTCAGGTGACTGATGTTCTAGTTTGTCTTACTGGTTCTCTTCCTTCAGTTTATCTTGGGCTACCCCTAACTGTCAAGGAAGTTACTCCTGAGTTTTGGAATTCTATTCTTGAAAGGATCCAAAGGATGCTTGCTAGGTGGAAAGGCTCTTTACTCATCCATGCTAGTAAATTAAAACTTCTCTCTGTTGTTATTAAAGGTATCCCTGTCTATTTCCTATCCATTTTTAGGATACCTAGATATATTGTTGAGAAATTTGAGAAAATCCAAAGGTCTTTCCGCTGGTCAGGCACTGAGGAGAAAAATAAACTCACTTTGGTTAAATGGGATAAGGTTTGTCAACCAAAAAAATGTGGTGGGATTGGGATAAGGACCATTTCTAATTCTAATAAAGCTCTTATGGTCAAATTGGGTTGGGATCATCTGGGGATAGGAAGGATTGGTGTGAGATCATGAATGCTAAGTACCTTCAGAACTGGCCATTGATTGACTACCTTTCAGAGGCTCACCCTTCGGGGTCCTTGGTTTGGAGGAGTATTTGCATTCTTCGGGATCTTATGAGGAATGGGATCAAATGGAAGATAGGTAATGGTAATTAAATCATATTCTGGGAGGACATTTAGTTACTTGACACCCCGTTGGAAAATTTTGAATTCAGATCTGTTAAGGGTTCGGCTCAACAAGTGTTTCACATATATATTAGTGATTACCTCATAGGACCCCTAGGAGATAGAAAATGGAATGACATTAGCCTATGTTGTCCTTTATTTCCTAATTTGTGTCTTCTTTCCAATACTCTGTAGGAGTTACTCTCCCTCACCATACTTCCCCCTTCTTAAAGAGGGGATGAGTTCTTTTGGATCCATGATAACCAAGGTGATCTTACAGCTAAATCTGCTTACAATCTGCTCATGGACCAGGGTATTATCAATGATCTATGGAAGAAGGTTTGGAATCGACTCATGATACCAAAATTGAACTTCTTCTAGTGGACTATCTGCCATAACAGGATTCTTACTTAGGAAAATCTAAGGAAAAGGGGATTCTAGATCCCTAACAGATACTTTCTGTGTAAATGCAACAAAGAATCGATTGATCATCTATTGTTACACTGCCCTTTTTTTGTGGAGGTGTGGGAGTTGGCTTTAGGAAGATTGAGGATTCAGTGGATTATGTGTAAGGACATCACATCCTTTATCTTGAATTGGTCTGGACCCTTTACCCATCCTTTAACTGGTGAAATATGGAACCAAGTCCCTCCCATTATATGTTGGTGCTTATGGAAAGAGAGGAACAATAGGATCTACAAGAACACTGAGATGAACCCAAAAGAGGGTTTTGGTATTGGAGCTCAGCTAATTGCAGAAAATATCTCTCTCTTCAAAGGGAAAATCCCTGACAAAGGACCTACTAAGATGGAAATAAGCATAGCTAAAGCCTGGCACCAGAACCTTGATGCTAGTTCCTATGACAACTCTAGGATTCTCTCTTGGAGAGCCATTATTTGGAAACCCCGTGATAGGGGCTAGCTTAAATTAAATTTTGATGGGGCTGCTAAGGGAAACCCGAGTAGAGCAATTATAGGAGGTGTGATTAGGGATCATAGAGGGAAGTTTATTGTTGGTTATGCTGGGGGGATTGGTATTCATTCTTCCATGATAGCGGAAGCTAGAGCATTGTTAAAGGTCTTATAGATAGTTGTCTCCTTAGGGATTGAGAACCTGCATATAGAAGGTGACTCTAAGTCCATTATTGATGCTATTAATTTTGATAGACTGTTGGGGTGGAGTACTAAATATATTCTTCTTGACATTAGATTCCTCATGTCAAAGATAAAATTAAAAGTGGCTAGTCATTTTTACAGAGAAGGGAACCAAGTTGTTGATGCCTTAGCCAATTTTGGCACTCACTAGAATTTGTCCAAATGCTAGCATGATCTAAGTAACCTTTCTCCTAGCATTCAGAGTATTATACTGAAGGAACAAAGCCCTTACTTGACCAGTGATGGAAACTCAACATGTGCCTAGCTGGATATTCGAGGGGTCCACATGCTGATCTATTGGGCTTTGTGGTCTTATTGTTTTGATGAGATGGATGACTAGTTGTACTGATGGAATGGAAAATAAGTGGCATAATTCAAACAATGAGATGAAGCCTATTTTGAGAAAGGAAATCATGATTTTCTATGACAAGTACCTAATGATTAATGCTAAGTTGGACCATACCCTTCGTAATCTCCTTATGGGGATCTCATTAAGCTATCTGATTTTCAAGTTCTTTGTTCTTGATTTTGATGTGACTTGTAATTATGAGATAACGCTCCTTTTTGGATTCTCTTTATCCGCTATTATGGTTTTGCACCTTATAGCTTCTATTAGTGATATAACTAAATTCGACCTGCCTCTAAAAGCTATCAACTTAGATGTTTCTAACTCTGGCCCCACGGCTATCTTGCCTAGAATTTTTTGTTTCTTCTACGTGGAAGGCAATCCTTCCCTACCTTTCATGTTCCATTTACTTAGCCTTTTTTGTGAGGAGATCCTCATTAATGCTTCCGCTAAGATTGATTTTAGGAAATTATTAACTCTTGCGTGTGACCTGTCATTAGGCTTGATTTCCAAAGTCTACAGTTTATGGCTTAAATTCCTTGATGTGCGGGTGCTTTTTGACCTTTCTATTATCTCTAACATTCTATTTTTTCAGGGTTCCTGGTTATACTATGTGTAGAGAGGAATCATGGGAGGTGATAGGGTGTGGACGGAGCTGGATAATTGTAGTGAATTTCACAAGGATCTGTTCATCTGGCATGTTTGTGTCAAAGGTGGCCTAGCTCCTTTAATGGAAATGCTTGTGGGTCATGACCCTAATCTATCTTCTCAATTCATCAACTCTTGGAAGGATCGTCATGTGAATTTGGGTGGCATCTTCTTTACTGTGGATGAGGAAGTGATAGCGCAGGTGACGGGTCTCCAGAGTACTGGTATAAAGCATCTGAAACACTCAAAGGCCCAGGACAATGAAAGTATGAACATTTTTTTGTGGGGAATGAGACGTCAGTGCGCAACCAATCGGGGTTTGAATGGGAGGCTCTCCCTCAGCCGTGGAACCAAGTGTGTCTCACCTTGATGAAATATTTCATGTTGGAAGGTAGGTACAAGACCTATTACTTCTACCATTTCCCTCTGTTGAATCACCTCAAGCATAAAGTTTTATTAAGCTTTCCTTTTTACCTGTTTATGGACCTCAAAAATTCTATTGAAAAATGTGTTAAGTCTACCGCTCTAAATCCTAATGAACCTACTCTCATGCCACTCCACCAAGGTCTTATCCTAAGACTCTACCACTTCCATTTGGCTTTGTGCCTTCCTAAACCCATTTCAGCCATCCACATTGAAGAAATTGAGCCTCCCACTATGACCAACTTATCTCCGGTCGAATCTAAAGGCCCTGTCAGGAAAAATCACCCGGTCCCTGCTGACTCTCAAAAACCTAAACCCACTAGTAAAAAACTTAAGGGGAACAAGGGAATTTCCCAAACTAGTGTAGCAGTTAGCCTATGTGTTCTCGAGTCTACCCTTGCTGAGACTCACAATAAGCCCGCCCCGAAAAATAAAGGAAAGGAGGAGAAGGAGCCTTCAAGCAAAGGGAAAAATGTTGTGAGCAAGGACTCGTTGGGTGATACGATGGTTGCGGAGACTATGGTTATTGGTTGTGATGCTATCATTCGGTGCTCTGGCAAGTTGACTAAGAACAAGAAAAAAGTGCAGGTTAAAGATTTGGACATTGAAGAGGAGTTGTTTGACAGCATTGATAGCAGGGTTGAGATGTCGGAGGGTGAGGAGGGAGAGAAGGCTAGAGGTCCCTGTCCCATTCCTAACAAGGGAAAATCTTAGAAGGAGGTTTTGGCCTCTCACTCTTCGGAAACTCTAGATATTGAGTAGAATGATCCTGACTACACTGTGGATGGTGAGGAGGAGCTTTGTGAGTTGAAAGAAAAAATGGACAAACTGGACAAAAAATTATATGGGTTGACCCGCTTCACGGTCAAGTTGGTGCACTATATCACTAGTACCCTATCGGCGGTCATGAAGGATGAGATGGAGATGAATACTAAAGACCGTCAGGAGTGGGTCAGAGATGGTGTGGTTCATCTTCTGTCCAAGAGTTGGGAGGATGCCAGCTAGTCTGTTGCTAGTCTTTTGTTTGTCTGTGTGTTGTTAGTCCGCGTTTCTATTTTTTAGTTTGGTGTTTTGTTTGATGCTTTTTTTATCTTGGACTTTATTGGCCCTTGTGGCTCTTTATGAAGGGTACAACACCCTGTAAATGTTGCTTACTTTATCAAAAACATACCCATCAAAGATGACACAAGAAATACCCTGGGAAAACCCTTAAGAGGGAAAAACCTAGCCTCCACAAGCATCCATACTCCAACATATTAATCAACAATAAATCCATACAATAGTTACAATGAATACCTCTAAAGCATCAAGACCTCCAATACATCTCCATGTGTCCAAGCATGAATACACACATCCCATGCCATGCTTCACATATTCACTCTTCAAAAAGACTCAACAATGGCAGTCAAACCACTCAGCCCCCCAACCTAGACCACTACACATGTGTTTGTTTTTATAGACACAAGCTCACACAAAATATAACTAGTGGTAAGCTAAAACCATGTACCACAAAACCATGTGAATACAAAACCACTAACCCCAGGTTATTTAATATTGGGTACTGACTTCACTTTATTTAATAGTTCCCCAATTAAATTATTATCACATGTCTTCCACAGATTAAATAATAATACAATGCTACAATACAACATCAAGTGGTCCCTAAATAATTACATAGTGTGATTATCCACACCACCAAGGTGAATCACAACTAAATAATTATTTAATTACAACATTATAATAAATAATTTTATGCAATGGTGTACAACACCATATCCCAACATTCTCCCACTTGTGTTATACATTGCATAAGGGATCAATACATTAAATACATCATCATAGCCATACATGAAATCACATGAATCTCCAACATGCTCTCGTGCTCCATGAAGATACCTGAAATAAGAACAAAGTGACCACCATCTCAAGCAATAACTCCTCTCATCCTCCAACATGCCACCTATGGAAGAAAATGAACATGCCAAGGTGAAGATGCACCAATCCATGAGTACAAGAATCAAATCCAAGTGATAACAAAGGCTCTAACAAATTTGTTGTAAACTAAAAAATCCACACGGTCTAAAATAGCATCCACAACACATGCCAATACATCCAACCATCCATACCTCCAAGGTAACAATACATCAATAAACTCATGCCAAGAACATATGCAACTTATAAACTACAACTAAGCTCCCTATATCAAACATGTCAATGAAGAACATACATATCTAGGAACTCCCATTGCATAGGTAATGTCAAAGCATATAAATTCTACCAAGAAACACTATATCAAGGTTTGGTAAGTAAATCAAAGCATGAAGTACGAAGAACAATAACAATGATCCACACATACAACCCAAAGAGTTGCATAATCTCTCACAACATGTTGCTACCATCCTCCTAAATCACATGAACATGAACATCCAGGAGAAACCATGAAGAGAAAAAACCTGCAAACCATAACATGTCCTACCAACACCTCAAAAGTGTATTGTTATGTCAAGTATGATCTCCTAACAACCCCAAATGAAAAGCCTCAACAACATCCATAACACTCAATCTCAAAGATCAAGTACAACATATCAATGTAATAATGACAACATGGATGTAAGCCTCACTAATCAAGAAGATAAAACTTAAGGTAACCATCCCCAAAACTAGAAATCAGCCCATAAGCCATCTCCTAACAATCCTCATCAAAGAATGATATCATAAACTCAAATGCACAAGGAGATAATCATGCCTTAACATCCCTCAAAATGAATCCTCCAGAACTAACTATCCATAGCTCAAGATCCATATCTATGAAAGATAAAGCATATAAACTCATGTTAAACCAATCCTCAAATGAGTCTCCATAATCAAACGCCATGAATTAACTCAATCCTATGAGAAATCAAAGCATGAAACATATCACACCTAAAAGATATAATGGGCAATACCTCTCAAATAATAAGCTACCGAGTAGACCAAGAGTGGGAATGAGAATGCTCCTCCAAGATAACCAAGTCATCATGACTCACTCTAAGAACAATCTCCTTTATCGGTCCATCATGAACTCATGTCCATACCTAGGTGAAAGCTCCTTGGTCTTCCTGCTAAAACCTCCAAAGAGTAACCATCTCAAGAAAATGTCTCTAACCACAAGAGAACTACAATCATCACCTAAGTCTCTAAGTATCCATGAGTACCTGTAACCAAGATCAATCCATTCCAAACTCTAAATGCAACATAACACTATCATGAAGTAATCAAGCAAATGATCAATGTACCCAATATAAAGAGAACAACCCACGATCAATGTCAAAGCTCCAATCATGAATTAGGAACATAAACATGACAACATGGTCTATCCATCTTCTACTAGGAGATCACATGCACCATAACATACATATATATACATCCTAGTCTCAAGAGAACAAGTACCATGCCAAACTCTAATTGTGCATCAAGAGTAAACCATCACATAATAGAAAAACACTCTAAACCAAAAAAACATATCTCCAATCACATAAATACAGTCAAATCCAATGATGCATCCACATCACTTCCAACAACTCCCACTAAACCATGATACAAACTACACATGGCATCATGACAACCATCCTCTCTATGAATATCATCTAGGTCTAGACACACTCAACTACAATGTCAGTAACATACTAGTGAAACCAAGATCTCCAAGCTAAGAAGATACCTACAACCTCCAAACCATCATAAACATATCCATCACCACCAATCCATCACTGTCAAAAGCTCCCATTGAAAGTGTATAAGCAATGAATGTAACAAGCTATCATGACATCATGATAATAATCTTGTAATGAAGATCATCCAAAGGCCCTCACACAATCAAAGAACTCAAATGCAACATGATCTCCCTAATAAGAAGGAAAATTAAACCATGATACTCATACCAAGAAGATACACCGGCATAACCTAAATCAAGATCTAATCCAACATCACCAACAATGCACCTACATAAACCATCATGACATGCCAAAGTCCCTAAAGCATAACAAATATCCATGACACCATTATCACCACCAAATGTACCAACAACACAACCCAACCATGTCCCACATATCTGCATAACATAGCCAACTACATAGGTATCACATCATGACTGTACCTAGTAATACCATCTCACCTCCTCAACATGACAACAAAACTAGCAAACCAAGTGACTAAACCAAGCCACCAAACTAAAAATGCATCAACATTGAAATATCTATGGGCATATACAACCCATTTCCAAGTCATAGGTGCAACAGCTAAGTATAGACCACCTACAAAGCTACACAAATTGTAGATACAACAATGAAGCATACAAATCCAACCAAATACGGATAACCATGTAAAATGAGAATAATCAAATATGTATAAATGAGCATATAATGAATCCAACATCAAATCTCCAAGATCTGACAAACCATAAACTCATAGTATCACCATAGTCAAAATAACCCATAAACAACTTAGGATAGAATATCAAAAAATAAATCATGTCTAAACAACTCTAAACCTGATCCACCATGTAGTACTCTGAACAATCTTTTTGTTGACTATTCAAAGTCTAAAATCTAACTCAGTATGCACTTGATATGCCCTCTCGAAGCTCAAAAAAAATACCTGACTTCCAGCTAGTAAAACACTATCAAAACTATAAAATCTAGAAAAATATATAGCACCCCAACATAGAGCACTAAGTCAGCGTTCCAATGAGTCTAAGAAGAGCAAAAATGGACCATTTGGGCGAAAGTTATGCTCCTCGAAAGAAAAGGCACAATATCACTATATAAGGGAAAAAAACACCACCTCCCCTAGTGGTACTTCGGTGGTTGGGTGATGGCCCCACCTGGGCGGCGCCACCCACCTGGTGGTGGACCTGACTGCATATTTCAATCTATTTAAATTTCCAAATATTAAAATTTAAAAAAAAAAATCATATTAAATTTTTTTAAAAGTTGATTACCTTTTTTATTTAATTTTAATTTTTGGATTTTATTTTGCAGGTACTTTTAAATCCAATAGGACAATTTTTTTTAATAATATCTTATTTTCTACAAACACAAATTTGATGATCGTACAACAAAAGGGGGTGTGGCTAAAAAAAAATTGCATTTTTTTTCCAATAACCAAAATAGGTCAAATTTTACATCAAAATTCATCTCTCGGCCAACTTGAATCCAACCATGAGGTCCATTTTGTCCTAGGAGGTCATTTACAAAATTTCCCCCACAATACCCTCATTTGAATGCACAACCAAGAAACCCTTTTTGCCCAAAATTTTTCACACCCCAAATTTGCAAACAACCCATCATAACAACAAACTCAAAACCCTTAGATCTACAATAAACAACATGAAAAACCCGCATATCTTGTCATGTCTTTCATTCTCTCATGCATTTCATAGATTCAAACTCAACCAACATTTTCTCAACCTAGGGTTATAATAAAAAATCTTCAACCATGAAAGTTGTGATACCACTTGTAAGGAAACTTTCAGCCATCTAATGACAATTTCCACATAAACCAATAGAGAAATCTATGCAAATAAGTACTCAAAATCCACATTCAAGAGAATAGACAACATACCCATCAAAGATGACACAAGATATACCCTGGGAAAACCATCAAGAGGGAAAAATCCAACCTTCAAAAGCATCCATACTCCATCATATTAATCAACAATAAAGCCATATAAGAGTTACAATGAACACCTCTGAAGCATCAAGCCCTCCAATGCATCTCCATGTGTCCAAGAATGAATCCACACATCCCATGCCATGCTTCACATATGCACTCCTCAGAAAGACTCAATAATGGCAGCCAAACCACTCAGCCCCCCAACCTAAACCACTACACATGTGTTTTCTTTTATAGACACAAGCTCACATAAAATACAACTAGTGGTAAGGTAAAACCATGTACCACAAAACCATGTGATTACAAAACCACTAACCCCTTATTTAATATTGGGTACTAATACTTCACTTTATTTAATATTTCTCCAATATTAAATAATTATCACATGTCTCCCACAAATTAAATAATAATACAATGTTATAATACAACATCAAGTGGTCCCCAAATAATTACCTAGTGTGATTATCCACACCATCAAGGTGCATCACAACTAAATAATTATTTAATTACAAAATTATAATAAATCATTTTATACAATGGTGTACAACACCATATCCTAACACGCACTTCTTCCTGTGTGTGCTTGGCTTCGCAGGTGTCTATGGGTTAATACTTCCAACTGGCATGAAATTTTGAGATACATGTGTTCCATGTGTGTTAATCAATTGGAGTATTTTGTTTTAGGTCTTATGCCTAGCCAACCCAAATTAAGTAAAATATTGTGGAGATTAAAGTTATAATGCAAATGTAAGAAGGAGCTATTATAGGTCCATGTTGACCTATATCTTGCATATTTTGTTTTGCGAAGGTACTTGAATTTGATTTGGGTTCTGACAAGGCACATTTTATATTCCACTTGGCATCATCTAGTGAGGCCGGCCTAGTTAGTGTTTGTAATGATGCTCATGTACAGATATAGAAGATCATTTTGAGATTAAGTTGTGTGGTATGCTAGTAATATGATCCGGTTGCAAGAAGAAAAGAATTTTTTTGTAGAAGATTGAGAAAATGATATACAAATATAATTCAAAGTATAGATTTTTGTTTTCTATCAGGTGAATTGGTTTGTATCAGAATCTTGAGCTTCAAAGGAACTAAATTCAGCATATGATAGATGTGCTTTGTATTAGTTCAAAAATTGGTTGTGTAGCCACCCTTTCATGTCTTACTTTTTAGTGTGAATAGTGAGTTCACTTTGACAATGAGTCCTTCTAGTAGTGAGTCTCTATATAATATTTTATGATCGGTCATACTATATTGTGAACTAATCCTCACCATGGTTTTTCCCATCTTGGGTTTTCCACGTAAAAATTTTGGTGTTCAAGTGTTGCATATGTCATGGGGTGTTTATGCTTTCATTTCTATTAATTTCTAAGCATGCTATGTTAATTGGATGGTTGGTAATTAAATGGATTTTAGGAATACTTATTCACCCTCTCTCAATAGTCCAGGTGTTCAACACATTTTCCATACATGTCTACCAAAGAATTTTATCAAACAGTTCACTACCTTGTTGCTATGGCTAAAAGCCTAAAATAGGTGATTTCGAACAAACTATGGATGCTTGGAAAAAATCTATCAAAGCATAATAGTAAGCAATAACATAGACAAGGTAGCGAGTTGTTTGAAAAAATGTCTCAAAGAAACATGTGGATGGACATCAGCATGAGACCACATTTCTTTGAAGCATTTTTCAAATAGCTCACTACCTTGTCTATGCTGCCACATTTTCCATACATGTCTACCAAAGCATATATCAAATTGTTCACCGCCTTGTTGCTATGGCTAAAATCCTAAAATAGGTGCTTTCAAGTAAACTATGGATGCTTGGAAAAAATCTATCAAAGCATAATAGTAAGCAATAGCACAGATAAGGTAGTGAATTGTTTGAAAAAATTCCTCAAAGAAATGTGATCTCATAGTGATGTCCATCACCATGAAACCACATTTCTTTGAGGCATTTTTTCAAACAAATCACTACCTTGTCTATGCTACCATATTTTCCATACATGTCTACCAAAGCATTTTATCAAACAGTTCACTTCCTTGCTACTATGGCTAAAAGCCTAAAACAAGTACTTTCAAACAAATTATGGATTCTTGGAAAAAAGATATCAAAGCATAATAGTAAGCAATAGCATAGACAAAGTAGTGAAATATTTGAAAAAATTCTACAAAGAAAGTGGTCTCATGGTGATACCATGAGACCACATTTCTTTGTGGATTTTTTTCAAATAGTTCACTACCTCGTCTATGCTACCATATTTTTCATACATGTATACCAAAGAATTTTATCAAAGTACACTCAATTTTTTTCAAACAATTCACTACCTTTTCTATGCTACCACATTTTTCATACATGTCTACCAAAGTACTTATTTTATTTTGTTGACTATCTCATACATTTTAAGCCATGACCTGCATCACTATTCTAGTTTTTCGTAATTGAATAATGTTTTATTTTCAGATGATGCAAGTGGAGACACTTCTCGATGTTCATATGGCAGTGGAGCATGGTGTGTCTTATGAAATAGATAACTCAATTCCTTTGACAATGGTATGAGATAGATTAGTAAATTTCAAATTACATATGTTGTTATAGTTGTTTATTATTGAAAAATCAAATGATTATTGATTTTTAGTTTAGTTTCTATATGGACTGTTTCTATAGGACTTTGGAACAACACATCCTGAGCATGTCAATGTTTTGAATGAGGAGAGAGATCATCTAGTGGTTGTAAGTGATTATTTTAAATATTTCATTTTTTATAATTTAATTTCTATATATTAATGTCTAAACTTTTTATTGTAATAGGTAAAGCTCCATGAAGAACTAAATAGGAGGAGCATCCCTTGAGTTTGAAGCAGACCTGTTTCATACACATCTACATCCCCACAATGATCAAAGGCCGCTCGTGATGTATTTTCTTCACCTAGAGGGGAATGAGTTTTTATTGGGGTCCTTTGTTGTATGCCTATATGGCATTTTTGGATATATATTTTGTATTGCATATATTTAACATTGTATTCCTATATGGCATTCTTGTAAGCCTATATGGCTATTTTGTATATATGTTATACTTATATCGACATATATTTATGTATTCCTATATGGCTATTTGGTTAATACACATCATTTTTATTGATGGTGTCCATATTTGCATTATAAATCCATATTTCAATGGATATTTGTAGATGGTTTACTTCAAATATTTAAAATCTAAGTGTATTATATGCACTCTTCATTTATATTATAGGAAATATATAAATTTTGAACATTATGCACTCTTCCTTCATAAAGTTTAAAATCCAAATGTTCATGTGTACGCTTCATGCTTCCTATGTAGACTTCATGTATTATGTGTATTCACATGTATGCTTCATGCTTCATGTGTATACTTCATGTGTTCACATGTATGCTTCATGCTTCATGTGTATACTTCATGTATTATGTGTATTGATGTGTATGCTTCATGCTTCCTGTGTATACTTCACATATTCACATGTATGCTTCATGCTATGTATAGTTCATGTGTTCATGTGTATGCTTCATGCTTCTCATGTATACTTCATGTATTACATGTATTCACATGTATGTTTCATGCTTCTTGTGTATACTGGGGCATATTATATGTATTCATGTGTATGCCTCATGTTTCCTGTGTACACTTCATGTGTTCATGTGTATGCTTCATGCTTCCTATGTATACTTCATGTATTGCATGTATTCATGTGTATGCTTCATGCTTCCTATGTATACTTCACATATTACTTGTATTCACATATGCTTCATGCTTCCTGTGTATACTTCATGTATTCACATGTATCCTTCATGCTTCCTATGTATACTTCATGTATTATGTGTATTTATGTGTATGTTTCATGCTTCCTATGTATACTTCACGTATTATGTGTATTCACGTGTATACTTCATGCTTC
>VDFB02323562.1:0-35318 GCA_007258455.2 Sequoia sempervirens
TGCATTCCATGCCCTTGGGCTTGATCAAGGAGGACAACCAGCCTCCAAGGTGAACTAAGGGATGGAAGGGTGACCCACCTTCCATGCTCTCGCAATACAAGGGTGACCAACCTTGAGACTGCGGTTTGCAAGCATTTCAACGAATTCCTAATAAGATTAGTATGGGAATCCACATGGGAATGGCTATTGCGTTAATTAGATTTTGGCGTGAATAATGTACATGGATATCATGATGTTTACTAATGATTAGTAATATATATATATATATATATATATATATATATATATTATCATGGCTTATGATTTAATGTCAATTTCTAGTGACTAATATTGTGTGCAAGACCTAAACCAAGATTTATCTTATAAAAGACAACTTAATTGGTAATTCATTATTCTTAAATATTGCATTTCTTATTTTAATTGGAATTGTGGTTTTAGGGTAAAAAATAGAGATATCCCAAAAGGGGACATTACACACCAACCTTGGCCACATGGATCCTAAACAGGGCAAGTATATTTTCAATTTTGAGGATCTGAAATCTCATTTTCTGACATTCAGTCTTGAGTTCCAATTTAAGTTTGCATTCAAGGATGAAACTCCCTTGTCTACAAACCACTAAGGTTAAGATGAAAACTATAATGTCCCTGTTTTCCAACCCACCTCACAGACGTTAATTAATTTAATTATTTAGTGTTGCCTGGCAAAAAGTGCATTAGATAAGGTAATATTAAATAATTATATTAATGAGGTGAAATAAAGTGACGCCAAGGAATATTTAAAAGACAATTTAATAAAGTCACTTTAAAATAAAGTGCTAATTGGTTTTGGAGGGAAAACTAAAAAGGATGCAAGAGCTCATTTCTTCATTATGCTGGATTATTATTATTTTGTTTGGTTTTCAGGTGGAGCTCTTCGGAGTATGAAACCCTAGGTGGAATTCCTACAGGTATCTGGTTTCGGTGGTGAAAGATTCCACCCTAGCTGGATTGAGGCGGATTCATCCAAGATTTTCACTTGCATGATAATAGCAAATTTGTGAGTCTCCTGCGGAGACAAATTTGGGAGTTCACGATAAATTTATTTGCATTGGAAATCAGGGATACATTCGGTTGGACGAGTTACATAGTTGGAATTGTTGTTGGTTGATTCATATTGGGGCTTCATACAGCTGTGCAATTATTGTGGATTCCATATTTCTGGCTGGGTGTTTGAAGTGGGTTTATATCTCAGTTGGGCATTGGGGTTGAAGAAGTTACTGCTGCATAAATCTTTGGTCGACTGGTATCTTGTCTCCATAGTGTTGCGCCAGCATTCTGAGATAGCAAATAACCAACTCGTGAGAGTTATTGGAGGGCGTGGAGTTGTGTGTGAGGTGCTGTTGCTGTTCACTGTGTCAGCGCTGCCCCATTTGCTAAGTCGTGGGCCTGTGGAAAGAAGTCATGAGGTTTATAGAGGGGTGTGGGCTCCTTTTGGTCTGCAATACCTCTTATCTGCTAGCCGTGGGTTTGTGGAAAGGGGTGCATTGTGTTTGCTGGGCGTGAGCTTGTCTTGGGACGTGGAAATCAGAAGCTTGGTGGCCTGTGTAAAGGAATATTGGTGAGCTGGGCACATAAGGTATTGCTGGACGTGATTCCCAGCAGCAAGGATATTGATGCACCAACCTCCATCCTGTGCATACATTTGTCTAACACTCTGCCAGCCATGAGATTCAACAGGAGCTACCTTGTCTGAAGATCAAGCTAAGTGGCATTTACTGTTATGTCTGTAACTTGTAAGTCTGAGTATATTGCTGTTGTTTTCATTTACTCAGAAATATAAATGTTGAAGGTTATATGCTATCCTCTGCTGTATCATGTTAAGCTCATGTGCTGAAATGTTGCAATGCATCAAGTTGCCTATTTGTTGAGTTAATTTATATGATTTGCAAACTTCAAACCATTGTAATATTCAGTCAGTTAGTATGCCATTTGTTTGACAAAATGCTAATGTGTCAAATTAAAATATCGTGAAAATATCGCTCAAATCCAAGGGGGATATTTCAAAAACCCTACCTCATTTGGCAATTCTACAAAGAGATTTCAGAGTGCTGATTGAGATCTTTATTCCAAATCTAGGTTGAAGTGATAAAGACTGCATAACAAATCTTGCATAGCAATTAGAGTGCCATTGATTTTTAATTTGTTGAAAGAAGATTGAAGCTGTTTTGGTAGTCACACCAGTCCTTTCGCTAGTCACAGCAATAATTTATTCTCCACCAGCCACCATTAGAGGACAAGTTGTGCAACAAGGGAGAGATCGCAACTATTGTGGAGACTTATACCTAGCGCATTGCACTATTTTTTCATTCCCCGGTGGTTGCAACTGAAAGGAGAATCATCTCTTGCTTTGCTGTTGAGAAGTTTGATTCACCACTCATATTCCATGCATGTTCATTGATGATCAGCAGTTTGCAACAGTTACCTAGATTGTTGGTTACAAGACCATTCATCATAGCTAATTTGATTCTGCATTGAGGCAGCCAAAGTATTCATTCTTGCCACCATTTTCGTTGGGCTATCATTCACCATTTGCGAAGCATATCTAATCGTTACTTTGGGGTATAATGGCTGAGTCCCCAAGGGATCAGCAGAGGTAGAAGGAGATCTCACCCTATCCGATAGTTGTTGCAGGTCTGCTGCACTCTATCCACACCTGCTTGGGCAATTAAAGAAATTTTGGACTGCTACTACACATTCCAACATTGCCAAACCAAGTTCATATTTTTATTTACTATAAGTGCAGTCTCAAATTTGTAATAAAGGCAGTGCCTATCACTTGCAGGTTGCTCATCTTTAAGGTGTTATCTCAGTTCCCGTAGTTATACAGTTGCAAGACACCTAAATCTGAATACTGCATGTGCTTGTATGTTTCAATTTGTACCTCATTTCTGCTGTCAAAGGTGTTATTTGTATCAGCAACATTATTTCTGGTTATAAACAAAATTCAAATTGCATGTTGATAATCTATGCCAAGTTGATATGAATTATTTATCTTTCAATATCAAATGGACTTAAAAATATTTTAGCTTTCAGTACAGTTTGCAGTGATATTTTGCTTTTGAATTCAAAAATATGTAAAAAAAAAGATAAGAAATTACACAAAGACATATTCAGGGATATCACGTTGGTATCAGAGCCAACAGTCTTTCCAGCCTGTGGGTGCAATTAATAAGTGCATGCAGTTGAGTCAAAGAGACCTGAGAGCTTGAGAAAGGGAAAGGAAAAAGATAAAAGCAATACAAACAGAAATCAGTATAAGAATAGGAGGCAGAGGTAAGAGAAACATGGAAGGTCAAGGAGATAGACTTGATGTTTTCATCCAAAAACAGGAGCATACGAATCAGCTGTTCATCCAAATAATGCAACAAATGCAGAATATGAATGCCACTTTGACTTCCACCATGCCCACACAGAATTTCACAGGTGAAATGAGCAATTCAAATTAGAATGGTCATGCAAATCACACAAAAAATAACCGAGTCTTAATTAGATCAGCAACTACACCTTTCAATCTACCTTTTTTCCTAGAGTGGAGGCACCACCAGAAGAAGAGGAGCAAAATCCAGCAACATATGACATCAATGGTTGCATGGATGAATACATGAGCTTTGACTGAGACATTAGAAATCAGATTTTATTTGCGAACTACTATAAATTTAGATCAAGGAATGGACCAAAAACAAAAAGAAGACCTACTCAGAAACCCCATAGAGATTTGCAGCAGAGATTGAGCAAGTTGTCTCCCTCCTTTTAATGGTTCATGGAAAGGTAGCTGCATGTGCTTGGGTCAAATATCTTTCACTCAGCCCTATGATGGAAGAGGAAGCCATCAAACTCTCCATCCTTCATTTGGAGGACATAGCCCACGAGTGGTAGCATCATGGGTTGATCACACAAAGGCATAATTATATTGCTACCTATGTTCATTTTATACAGAGACTCATGGATAGATTTGATAGGAAGGACCCCAAGATACATTTCAGGGAGTTATCCCAGTTGAGACAACATGGTATAGTGGATAAATATGTAGCAGAGTTTCAGTGAGTATCAGTTATGGTTCTCAACTATGTTACCGGGTTCACCTCCTGCAGGGCTGGATCCGGGTTCTGATTCGGTTCCTCTGTGGGTTCGCACTTTCCCACATGTGTGCAGGAGTTGAAGTCTTTCCATTTGAAACACTCCAATATTTCAAACCATTTTTTGATGATTGCTTGGCAGCACTCAGATTTTGTGATGCAGTCTTTTATCATTATGTCCTCAAACTAATAGTTAGGGCTCTCTTTGCTTCTGGAGATGATATTTGGATCCTTCAGTTCTAATCATTGGTTAATCTCTCTTGACCTTTAAGATTAAAACTAAATGCGTTTTCCATGATGTTATCTTTCACTAATGCTTTGCATCTTGCAGAATAGTTGACCAGGAAAAATCCTCATTTCTTAAGGGCTAAGGCTGTAGCTGTTTGAGAAAATTGATATGTTGAATGTTCACTCCATCAAATCTCCTGCTAGTATAGTCCTAACACTCTTGGAACCTTGTTCTTACTATGTATGCAAGCTTCAAATTACATTTATAATGGGTTTAGTGGTCAGGTTGTTTGACCAGGAACATAGAGGTTGAAGGAATGTAATATGGAATGGAGTAGATAAAAGCAACATTAGTAAGATTTTAGTACTCTAGATTTTGTCCACATATATATATAAATATATATGAATATGATTTTTATATGTTTTTTGTATGAACGAACCCAAACCCCCAAAAAAAAATAGCCAAACCCACGAACCGAACCCCCAAACCCGAACCTGAACCAGTACCAGAACCGGCAACTTAGGTTCTAAATGTGACAAAGAGGAAACTCATTGTCTTACTAGCTAAACCACTCAAGGGTTTGGTCAAGCATTTTGATCGAACATCTCTACAGGAGGCCATCAAGAGAGTGTTGAAGTTGGAGGACTCGATAACCAAAAACAAATTCTACTCCAAGGTCTCACCATCAAGACAACATAAGAAACCTTTTCAAAAGGTCTTTCCTCAACCTAAGGTACTACCCCCAAAACCAAGCAAGGTAATCAAAGAATGAAATTCGAAGGAAAAAATTATGCTTTTCTTGTAGAGAGGCATAGGAGCTAAAGGCATAGATGGTTGGGAAAGAACAAGTACATGATATAGAAGTGGTTCCTAATGAAGATTCTAAGGCAAAAGAATCAAAGCATGAGGTTGTAGCTGATGAGATAGAGCAAGCGAGAAAGGAAGAAGGAGAGGTTGCAAGAGGCACACTTGCCACTCTTTCAAATGCACCTAGGTATCATCCTTTTCAAGTATGAGGAGTTTTGCAAGGTCATAGAGTGACAATATTGATTGACAGTTGGGCTACCCCCAACTTCATTAATGAGAGTTTGGTAACTAGGATGGGATTGAGAACAAATGGCTTTGAGGGATTTAATGTTACAATGGCTGATGGTTTACTATTCCATGCAACAAGAGGATTCAGCATTTTGATATGACCTAAGGGACAAAGTGCGGGATGATTTTTATGTGGTTGACACTAGTTAGACAGATGTGGTTTAGGGTGTACAATGGCTGCATTGACTTGGTGAGTTTACACAAAACTATCGGGCTATAGAGTTGAAATTCAAATCCGAGGGAAAGGAGATGGTTCTTCGAGGCTTATTCAATGAAGCTCCGAGAATTGTTTTGACTAAAAGGATGAAGAGGGCTTTCTGTAGAGACCAAGTGGTTTGGGCAGCGTAGTGTGTGATTACAAACACAAGTTCATCCAAGGATGGGAGATCTTACCATGTTGACATCCAATCCATCTTGCATAAGCATAGCAAGGTGTTTAGCAATATTCCTTCAAGGTTTCGACCAGATAGAAGGCTTCAACATGTTATTGAATTGGAGGAAGGATCGAAACCAATCATCACTACACCTTACCATCATCCCAAGAGGCATAAGGAAGAGAATGAGAAGGCAATTAAAGAGTTGTTGGATATGGGACACATATGACTAAGCTCTAGCCCATTTGCTTCTTTTGTGGTGTTGGTCAAGAAAGATGGTACCTGAGGATGTGCATCGATTATAAAGCCCTCAACAAAAAGACAATCAAAAACCGCTACCCTATTCTCAAGATCGATGAATCGACAAATGAGCTTCATGATGCATTGTACTTCAACAAGGTGTTTTTGAGGGTGATGATAGTGCTGAAGGTGGTGTCCAGCATTTTGCAGTGATCTCGGCTGAATCCCATCATAATAGCTGCTATTTCATATTCTTTTTCTGCTGTTGCAAGGTTATGGACTGAGTTAGCAGCCTTAGTGGTTATTTTGTTCCCTTCATTGCAGGCTGTTTTCATCTTTTTCACCATTCCAAAAACCCAGGACAGCATTGAAGGATTGTTTTTAATAAATAAAGTTGCATGAGCATATGATCAAGCCCAAGACCACATTGATAAACGTTTTTCAGCTTGTGAGGAACACTTTGCTTGGGCACAAGAACACCCTAGATTCATCACAAATTCATGGTGGTCAGGATTACAAACAATTCACTGGGTTTCAAAGTGAGAAAATGTATAAGAATCTCTGAGGGTGTTCACATGCCAAACTCCTATTTTTAGCGACTGTTAATTCCAATAGTGTTATTTCCAAAGTTCTATTTTAGGGGAAGGACGAGGGCCTAGTTTTGGGCTGCTTTAATTAGTTATTATTTTATTATTTGTTTAGGATTAGATTTGTTTTAAAGTTTCTTTATTTCCAACTTTGCGATAGCTTTGAAGCATTTCTCTTTAAAGCTTAATTTTTGGAATTAAAATAAGATGACTGTAAAATCCCAAAAATTGGGCATTTCTCTCATATAAATAAGTGCTTTGAGCACATAAACTAGGAATGATGGTTTATGGAATATGCTATGATTATGCTACCAAAGATATTTTGGAACCAATGTTTGTAATTCAATAAATTAGACCGAATGTGAATACTAAGTGTCAAGCTTTGTCTTAATGTCATTTTATTCATCTAGATAGTACCTTTGCATGTAAATTAGTTGTTTAGTCTTTGGAATTGTGTGTTGTTGACAGTTGTAGTTGTTATTCCTTCGAATCTTGTTTGCACTAGATAGCTAGTCTTTGTTTTAGCTTGCCGGAAGGTGTTGTTTGTGTGTTTAGATCAGTTGTTTCATCCTTTATAATCTGAAAATCTCATTTGCAAGGTACTGTTGTTAATAGTCAGGTGCTTTTATCTGAGGAAAAAACATAGATAGTTATTTCCATTTTTGCAGACCTCCGATTGCCCACACCCCCGCTCGCCGCCCCCCCTGCCCTCCCCAACACTCATTGCAAAATATACATATCTATATATCTTGTCAATAGTTTGTGTCTAGGGTCAACTTAACTTGATCTTAGGCTTCATTTAGATCGCAAGGAGCTTACGCTCCTAATTTGAAGAGTAGTTTAACCTCAAACACTTCTGCTTTGTATTCCCTAGCAAAAAACAAATTAAAACACTAACAATATTGTTATATGAAAATTGGCATCATGCTTTTTCAGGATTCAAATATAATGCAGAGAATAGCAATTGATATTATCATATTATCCATATTTACATTTGATTAAAGGCACAGAGATCAAAACATTAGGACTCATGATCGGAAGTCTCTGAAAAGATATAATATGAACAGTTGTCAAAATAAATACCTATTAACAGACAGTGAAGCACCGCACTTGGGTGATAAACTGGTAATGGCCCACCTATTTCATCAGCTATTTGTAAGAGGCTGCACATGGAGCCCTGTACATGTTGAAGGTAATCTTCAATAACATCCCCCAAGGCCATCCTTGAGCATTTATTCCCATTCCCATTAGTTGGCAATGCTAATGATGCTTCAATATTATCCTTTGGTGATTTCCGGCCCTGAGAGTGAAGACTACCCAAATTGACAAGAGCGGAATTCTGTTCTTTTAATTCTTGTGTTTTCCTATCTGCAGTATATGCCCATTGACTAACAATACAAACAAGCTTAGATGAAACAAGAAGCAGGGTTGCTTTTGGTCCCCAAGAAAGGCCCCTTATATAGGATGTGGTACAAATTGATGCAATGCAAAACCAAATATGTAAATTTGCTGTATCTCCTTGTGTTGTAGGTGTGTCACTAACATACCTCCTTTGTGAGTAAACCCTCACCTCATTTTGCATAGCAACACCCAGCAGCAATTGGCCATTGCCTATAGTAAGCCAATCCAAGGCAGTGACACAACCTGGAAAATATATTATGTCCTCAAGTACAAAATTACCATCTCCCAAATAACTTTCAGCATCCCAAATATCAATAGTCGTAGTATCTTCTGAAATAGTAGAACTTGCAGTTGCAATCTTACAGCCACTATTAGCCAAAGCAATTATTCTTGCTGTACCCTTGGGAATTTTAATAAGGCCCACACAGTTCCAGGAAATCTCTACTGTCTGACAATGTGGAACCAGAGACTCTTGCGGAACACTTACTTTCCAAAGCTTTACAACACCATCAGAATGGCATGTGGCAAAGTTGTAGGCATAAGTATTATATCCTGCACCATGTTGGGCACCACCTGATTGTTGACAGAAGGAAAACTGATTGCCTGTAGGCATAACAGCGATACTTGTGACCTGGACTAAATCACTGGAATTCACAAACCTAGGTAAACATTGTTCAACTGAAATATAATAACCTTTCTTTGCCAGGTTGATTTCATTGGTATGATTACTATTTAGAGCAATTCCCCTTTTAAAGAAATATTCAGATAACTGTTCTAAAGGAATCTCACCCTCATGCTGAACATGAAGCAAAATTTTCCATGATGTGACTATCTGGCCTCTCTTCCCTAATCCTAAAACCAGAACAATATATTTAATGAAGTCTTTCGTTGAAGAAGCTGATAATAATGTTGCATAGATGGATTTCAGTTGCTGTGAAGAAGATTCAGGGGATTGAATAGCACAGGCCATTTCATGCTGAGTAGTTGTTTTTCTAATAATACTCTCCTTTTTAATGAAAACACAATCAAATCCTTGTGAATGTCCAAGAAAGAGAAGAGATTGACTTTCTTTCAAAACCAGGGGTGCCCATGTAAGAAAGCGATATTTGATTTGTTCAGAGATTTTACAACCTGGCAGTCGATCAGATAGTTTCCATGCAGGATGTATAAACGTTGGAATCTCAATTTGAGGCTCCACAAGAGAGTTTAAAGACCAAATAAGCACAAGCCCATTAGAATCCAATGAGGCAGCAAGTTCAGCTTCAATAACAGGATGTAGTTCCACCTGTAAAATAGTTCCCGAGTGACCACCTTGATTTAGGATTTCACTTAAGACACGTGGATTTCGGCTGTCTTCATTAGAGTTTATGGTTTCTTCAAGAGAACTTCCAAGACTAGCAATTGGCGTTGAGGCCTCTACACATGACCAGCTGAAGATATTTTGTGGTAGCAGCTCAAATAAGTCAACTGAAGATGGTGGAGCTGATGACTTCCTGCCAATCCTCTGAATGAAAGCTTTAACAAGCACAGAACAAGCATGTGAATTTAAATAGCTCCCAACTAATGGAAGCTTCAATCTTTGGGGAAGCAGATCAGTTCCTTTCTTCCACAAAGATACACGCGGGTATCTAGGAGGATCATCTAAACAATGCAATGACCACCAAGCAAGAGAGGCATTAGGACCAATTCCAAGCAACCATTCGCAGCTGCCAACATTTCTGCCTTTGGAAACCTCATCAGAACTGCTTACCTCAAATCTGTCTCTATTTTGTTTACTAGCATCTCCTGTCTCACGTGTCCACATGACTGAGATGTCTGTTCCAAGAATCCCATTCAAACACTGATTCACTTCTATGATTGCACTCACAAAAAATGTTGCCCTTGTGTGTTTATCAGACATTTCCCTCCTATGTGTTTTGTCAAGTTTTGCCCTCCCACTATCAATCTCCATCCATAACCTCACAGCTCCATCCAAGCAGCAAGTTAGCAGTACCTTTCTTTGGAAACAAGCGAAGTTTGATGGCCTCCATTGTATCATTGAAACAGGTTGTGGATGAGAAAGCTCAATTTCTTGTAGACTGGAAACTTCATTCCAATGCCAAACAATCACCTGCCCCTTCGAAGTCTCCCTAAATGAAGTGGGTGTCCGTGTCATAGACCATGGGCATCTTGCACCTGTTGAACCATCAGCTGCTGTTGCTGCCAAACCCACAGAAGACCATGTTGCAGATGCAAGAAAATGAGGCTGCTTTAGGTTTGACTTCCATAGTGGAGCCCAACCACTGTCCCCCTTACCCCACATGATGACATCAAATCCTGCTGCAAGTAAGCCATCTCCAGATTCTGTCCATACAACTACATTAACTCTGGAAGAATGTGATAGTGCTTTATCTTGTCTCCAAGCCAAAGGCAGTTCTGCACAAAAAAGTGGACTCTAGTTAGAATTTTTTGAATCTAAAAATACAAGAAAAAGAAAAAGAAAATTCATACCATAACCATAATATGGAAAAAGGATCGAAAAAATAAGCATCAGCTCATTTGCAAAAATTGCAACAGATCTCTGAAATAAAATAACAAACATTTCAAACATTTCTGAAGCCTTTGTACTATGTTTTGGGACAACATGTGCAGAATCAATGAGGCCTTTGTCAGTCTCTTACAAGCAATGCTAAATGTCATATACATTTGGGTAGGAACTGAATGATTACTCAAAGTATCAAAAACTGTAAAGTATAAGGTGGTGTATAAGTTAATTATAATTATGATACAGGAGCCTTGAAAATTTATTATTGTAATATATCTATTCATTTTTAGGTAGCTGTGTAACTAAACCATCATATATAATAGATCTATCATAATTTGGTTCATCTTATTAAAAATGGAGTTGATAATAATATACTTTACCCCCTTGGTCAAGTCATCCAAAAGGGTAATGCATAAACATATTACCTTAAAAGATAATATCTACGCCAAAACAACAGTCTCAGACATAGAAAAATGACGAAAATGCCATATCAAGTCATTCAAGCACTACGAAAGCTTTCGAAAGGCCAAACATAGAATGATTATATTAGAGATAAGGCTCTGATGAAAGAAAAAAAAAATCAGAAAACAAATGCAACAAGAAACTATGTAGTTAGAACAGAAAAGCTCGCTGTCATTCAAGGAAAATCAGCTTGGAAATGGCAGACTGGATGTGAACAGCATCTTGAATATGGCTAAGTCATTGGAATTGGGTGCCTAGCATCCATCAAACAGACTAAGTGGCAAAAAATCATCTGGAGCACGCTCAGAGAGATTTTTGACAGGTTTGATTGGCAGAAGCAGGTAGAAAGAGCACTGTCAAGATCTAAAGTTATTTTTTGTGCCTTTTTTCCAAATCTAGTGTTTCTAATTCACTGCAGCAGGATTTTCATGTTGGAGTTTAGTGTTCAATAGAAGATTTGTCAAGTTTTCAGAACAAAAACTTCTGTTTTTAAAAGCTGCTATTTTAAGTAGGTTTGTTTTTGCAGGTAATCACAAAGAGTTCATTCATCCAACTTCCTATTTTTAGCAGCTGCTATTTTTAGAAATTCGTTTGTTAAGGCATAGTTGCTTCTTCAGGTTTTCAAGCAAAAAGCTACTTCAAAATCATAATGAGTTTCCATGCATCAATTTGTAATTTTTAGCAATGGCTACATACAATGTCTCTTTTTCCAGCCAATAGACTTACAAGCCTCTTTAATTTTAATTTATTAGCTGTTTAGATTAGAATCAATTTAAATTATCTTTCTTTCCTGCCTTTTCTGTAGTTTTTAGTTTTGGGGGATAATTAATTATTATTTTCAAATCCCTAAAAGCATATGCATTTGTAACCTATAAATAAGTGCCTTGGGCACAAGCTATTCTGAATGGTAGCTGAAGTTGGGCTTATGTTGCAACAATTATGATTCACATATTTGATCTAAGTTTTATGTTTTCTTGTATAAAGTTTTATTAAGTGGATTGTAGAGGAGAATAGTGTTGAGCTTTGTATCAACATTGCCATTCAGCTTAGTAAGTAATTGTGTGCGCTTCTAAGGGTTAACCTTTCTTAAATCTTGCATTGCAGTTCATTGTTAGAATTAGCCTTTGTTTAATCCATTCTTGTGCATGTGAATCTACTGGTCTCCATTTTCAGCCAGCCAGGAAGCATTCATGATTTAGTTTAGTTTGTTTTCATTGCAAGCTTTTATTCAGAAGAAACCTCATTTGTAAGAAAAGAACCTTTCAAGTTTTGTGCTCAACTTCCAAGAACCAAAAAGATAGGTTGAAGTTTATTTTCAGTTATTTTATTTGTGCAAAACCCCATTCATGATATTGTGAAGTGTGTATAACTGCAAATCTTGTCCATAGCTTTGAGTTTAGGAGCAATGTTTAGTTTTCAAAGAGCTTCCCCTACTAATTTGAAGAGAGGATTATCCTTATATGTTGTTCCATTTTGTGTCTTCTCAAAAGAGACAAATAACACTAACTATTGTTACAAGACTTGCCCGGCCTTAGTGACTCCCAAGGCAAGCAGGTCAAAATGAGACCCAAGAACTCATGACCTAGGTATCTAGTGAGTCTAGTTGGTCTTGCTGATTTTGCCAAACTTGTTGGACTTGGCAAGTCCTAACAAGTAGACTCGGCCAAGTTTATGAAAACTAGAAGAAAAAAAAAAGCATAAAAAATTGCAAGTTCTTAAGCATAAAAGCATGAAAGTCAAACAATTTTTGAAGGGTATGGAGGACTTTTGGAGGATGGTTAAGCAATAAAACTATGGAAAATGGCATGTGCCATAATAGTTTGTGTGGTCTCAAAGGTTTAATTTGAGTTTGGTGGCAAGAGCTCTGCCCCTCAACCCCACCTTGTATTGCAAGCCCCCCGGACCCCACAAGGGGCGCTACCGCTTCACCCTACCGAAGGCATTGCCCCCAAAACCCCACCATGGGCGCTGCCCCTTGACCCCACTAAGGGTGCTACTCCCAAATCCCTGCTCTAATGAAATTTTAAGCCATGTTGGATGGAAGAGCAAGATTTTATCTCTTCAACTTTTTCCCAATTTAATTCCTTGTAATTAAAATACATTTATGCTTCTAGTTCTCTAAGTCAAACCCTGTCCTAAGCAATGCTCCTAAAGCTATAGCAGCATTTGCAAACTTGTCTAAGATACAAGTGCATGACTCCACATAGAGCTAGTAATGCAAGGCTGGGGGATACAAGCTCCTTTCTACCATAGTTCATGACTTCATATCTTGATTTTTGTTTTTGATGCCATGGATATCATAATTCATGAGTTTTGTACAACTAAAACACTTGACAATATTTAAATATCTAAAAATGTTGTTTGTTTCAACTAAAATCCACTTTTATACTCATGATCGATGTATACTTGTGTATGTGATCAAAGTAGCTTCTATTTGATTAGTTTATTATGTCTTTAAAGTTTATTTATCGAAAGGTGCATGATACAAATTTTAAATCCTTAGAATCTCTATATTTCATCATTTTTCAATTTCCGAGTTTGTGTCAGGTCCAAGTCCAAGACAAAAATCAGCTTGCCAAGTCTATGTCGAGTCTGAGTCCTGTATCTATGAAACTAACATGCTATAACATAGATCAAAGAGGAAACCATATGAAAATCACGAGTCCACTCAAACTCACAAAATTGCATGTGTATACACTCACTAATCAAGATGCAACAATCAAAATGGCTTTTACCCTTACATATATAACTTGTGATAAAGAACATCCATGGCCTAAATGACCTTGCCTCTTCTTGCCCTATCACCTAATTAAGCAAAGAAATCATGATTGAGTTCTTTGAATTCATTTCTTCTTAGTGATTTTGGGAGGCATCTCTTACTTTTGTTCAATGAATGTTTGCCAATATGTTTTTGACAATCAAGGCTTTTACTCCAAACTTCTTCATATTCATCTAAATCAATTTCTTGGTTTTCTTGTATCTAGTAAAACTGATACGTGAACGAATGACAAAAATAACAATGGATACCAAACAGAGAAGTAAAAGTATATCTTTATTCACACATGAAATTATTACAAAAGTAGACCAAAGATGGTCTACCAAGGATTAGACTACTTTCCTTGATGGTGCTAAGGCCATTTAAAGGATTTAACGGTTGCCACAAGAACACAACCATCTATCAACCAACTCCTATAACTACCCAAAAGCAGACAACCAATTAATATATATTTGGATATAACCATATTAACATAACATAATAAAGGCATTGCATGCTAACTACATCATCACCCCTAAAAGAAAAAAAAGTTGTCTTCCAAACAACAAAGAAACAAGTATCAAGTAGCATTAGGTAAGATTTTCCACACCAATGACAGAATTAAAACCAACACATCCCAAATGCATGCCAATAGACAAAGAATCTTGAGGACTTAGCAACCAAGGAACCCAATCTGACTACACACTAGAGTCTAAAAATGCTATACCTAATCAATCACTAAACCTAGATTTTTTTTTCAAGCACTAAACAAGCATTCTAATCATAAAAATATTGTTTAGTGTCCCCATATGCCATTAAGGTACATTCATTCAATTCACCTACCACCACTTGGGTTCTATGTGGAGACTTTAATATGATGTAGGTGATGTGTGATAAAAATGTACTCTCCCCATTCATTAGACAAGTAACAAACGTGAAGCTTAGTATTTCATGCGCAATAAATTGGGACTTTTCGATCCCAACATGGGAGGCTGCCACAATCATTGCCATTGGTATATGTGGAGCAATTTTCAGACTGGGTCTAACATAGTGGACAAATGGCTTAATGGTGCTATGATTGCAATGCAATCTTTCTTTTCATTTGCCAATTATTTTTACGTTCAAGTGGAGCCTTTGGTGGATGTTGTCCTTTCTTATCATTCTCCCATTCAATTTTGCATTAAATCGCAACTTGCTAAACTCAAGGTTAGTAAGACACAATTTTTTCTTGACACATCCTTGTTGAATCATCAACCCACATTAGCCCACATCCAATTTGTTTGGAACCTTGAGCCTCAACCCACTTAGCAAACAAGTTGGATTGACCAATAGAGTTATCAAATGCACCTCCCGTTTCCTTTGAATTTATGGCCAATTTCACTATTGCTCATACAAGGCCACCACCTCAGAGCTCCATCAAGCCATTGTTGTGCTAGAGGCCCATCCCTTTGCTCCTACTTTGCAATTGCAAGTGGTTGAGCTTCATCAACAGAAGCAAATCGCTGATAGTCATACTGCCAAAGGTGCTCAGATTAAAGCTCATCTATATTGTCTTAAAAAGGGAGATTGAGCCTTTAAAGAATTTTTTCAAGCTCTTTGTGCTTTCCACACTTCCCAAGCTATAAACTTCTTAACATGCTTCAGGATTTTGTTCATCATTGTGAGAAAGTGTTTAAAGCTCAAGAGTATTTTCCTAAATGAGATCATGCCTTGCAACAAGGCCTTAGGGTTGTCCCTTATGGGCTTTCTCATTCTCAACGAATCTTTTGTGATAAACTTATGCACTCTTGTTGATATCCGTGAAGTTGTCTTTTCAACAGCCAATAACAAAGCTCCCAAATGTGATGGATTTCCTTGTGAGTTTTACAGGACTTTATAGGAGTTGGTTCAAGAGGATCTTCAAAAAGTTTACCTTGAAGCCTTTCACTCCAATTCCTTAGGAAAAATTATAAATAAAGGAAATATTAAGTTCATAACTAATTCTAGAGATCCAAAGGATATTTACAATTGGAGACCAATTACTCTGCTCAATGTCTCCTACAAGATTATCACCAAGGCTCTTGCTTTGAAGTTGCACCATCTCCTTCCATAGATAATATATCCTGAACAACTGGCTTCATAAAGTCCAAGTATATTTTAGACAATATTATTGCAATCTAGGAAGGCATGGAATGGGCCCAAATATCACAACAACAAGTTGTGTTCATCAAGATTGACTTTTTGAAAGCTTATGATTGCATTGAGGGGCCTTTTATCCTTGCCATGCTTTAAGCTTTAAGATTTGGTCCACTTTGTGCGATATGTTTGCATGCTTTTTTCAAATGTCTCTACTTGTCTAATTATCAATGGCCATTAATCTAGTGCCTCTAGGCTTTCTAGGTCCATCTATCAAGGATGTAATGTCCCTTCTGCAAAAATCAGATAAAAATAATATTTTATTATTTTTTGGGTGCCCAAAAATGAGGGAAAAATATTTAAATATTTGTGCCAAAATATTCTTTATATATATATGGGCTTGGTCGGCTCTTGAAGGGATAAGGAGAAGGGGAAAGAACAAAAAAATAAAATAAATTTAAATTGGAAATTAGCGCCCAAGAAAAAGAGATATAAAAAATGAATTTTAAATAAATTTTAAATGCTAATTGGTGCCTAGAGTTGGGTCGGCCTAATTGGGAGGCATAAGGAGAGATGTGCATTTATACAAGGTGAGTTGGAGGCATTAGTCATCATTCAAAATTTATATCTACTCTTTTGTTATGCTTATTGGCGAATTCTCTAAGGACGGAAACCCTTGAGAATCAAGAATGTAATGTCCCTTGTCCTAATTTGCCCTGGAATTTGCCTATTGATCACAAATTCCACAAACTAGGGTTAGGGCTTTCACCTTATCAAATGAATCTCTTTAATGATGTGATCCTGGATTGAAACCTGCATTCACCACATGAACATGTTCTGGAATGAACTGGTAATTGCTTACTTGCTTGTCTTAACAGGAGGAAAAGATTATATATATAGCAGTGACAAAGCACTGTAGACATTTATGAGTCTAGCTACTGCAACTAACTACAACTGTAGACATTTAAGATGTCTACCAACCTCTACCTACTGTAGAAACAGTATATATTTGACCATTAAATATAGAGATATGACAATATTCTAACACCTTCCCTTAATGGTCAATTGTACACAACACCAAGTTGCCCCCTGAATTTGACAAACTTATCTGGGCTCAGAGACTTGGTGAGAATATTTGCAGTTTGATCCCTTGTCGGAGCATACTGCAGCTGAACTAATCTATCTTCTACCAGCTTGCGGATGTAGTGACAATGAAGCTCGACATGCTTGGTACGTTCATGGAAGACCGGATTTTTGGCCAGTTTGAGCACCCCTTGATTATCAGTGTACAAGGGAGAAGGTCCTGCTTGTGACATGTGCATGTCAGAAAGCATCCTACGGAGCCAAACTGCCTCACATGTTGCCTTAACGGTTCCTCGATATTCATCTTCAGTCGAGGAAAGAGCCACTGCCTATTGCTTCTTGTTGGTCCATGTTACAACACCTGTACCCAAACTGAATACATACCTAGAAGTGGATTTTTTGTCATCCACTGAACCTGCCCAATCTGAGTCTATGTAACCAATCAGCTTTGGATCCTTGCATCTGCCATACAGAATGCCATAATCTGAAGTGCCCTTCATATATCTCAACACTCGCTTTGCTGCAACCCAATAATCAGCTTTTGGAGTTGTCATGAAGCGAAAAATGTAGCTTACGGCAAAACTGATGTCAGGTCTAGTGGCAGTGAGGTACATGAGACTGCCCACTAGTTGTCTAAATGTTGTCTCATTTACTGCAGGTGAATCAGATTTGGCTGATAACTTCAGCCCCTTCTCCATAGGTGTGGAGGCAGGTTTGCAATCCTGCATCCGAAATTTGTCAAGCAGACTTCAAGCATATTTAGACTGAGAGATAAAAATACGATCAGTTGTCTGCCAAACCTCAATACCCAAACAATAATGGAGAAGCCCTAGATCTGTCATGTCAAAAGCCTGACACAAATCCTGTTTGATTGTTGCAATCAAATGTGTTGAACTGCCAGTAATGATCAAGTCATCAACATAGACAACAAGAAACAAAATATCATCACCAGAGTGCTTCACATACAAATTAGAGTCAGAAGGGCTGCGCTAAAAACCATGATCAACCAAGTACTAATCAATCTTGATGTACCATGCACGAGGAGCCTGTTTCAATCCATAAAGTGCTTTGACGAGCCTACATACCTGATGTTCTTCGTTGGAAACCTTGAAACCAGGAGGCTGCGTCATGTAGACTTCTTCCTGCAACTCACCGTTGAGGAAGGCACTCTTGACATCCATCTGATGAACCGTCCATTCAAATTGAGCTGCAATGGCGAGAAGAAGACAAATTGTGCTCATCTTGGTAGTAGGAGCAAAAGTCTCCTCGTAGTCAATACCCTCCCGCTAAGTGAATCCCTGAGCAACTAATCGGGCCTTGTGTTTATCCAAAGTACCATTTGCATGATACTTGACCTTATAAACCCATTTGCAGCTGATAGCTTTCTTCCCAGGAGGAAGATCATAAAGAACCCAAGTGTGATTCTTCAGAAGACTATGGTATTCTGTCTACATAGCCTTTTCCCACTCTAGAATTCCTTTAGCCTCTGAATATGTCTGAGGCTCATAGATGTTATGGATGTTGGCCATAAGAGCAAAATTGACTGTGTTTTGTTGCTTGCTCTTTCTACGAGCTAATCTGCCCTCAATGAGTTCATCATCACGAAGATCATCGATAGTCTTGAGCCACCACTTAGGCCGACGAGTAGAAGTACCAACATTTGAAATAGGAGAAACAGCATCTCCTGGAATGTCTGGAACAAAGTCATCTGGATGTGAATCCTGAGGAAAATCAGGTGGTGCTAGATTGAGACTAGTAGACTCCTCATCCTCAGAGTCAGAATGCTCTGAAGCCCTCCCATCAGGGGAACCAAGAAGAAGACAAACACCCTCATCAGAAACCTTCATAGGCTGATTTTCAGGACTAGTAGTAGGAAGGAATGGACCAGTAGTCTCATCAATCACAACATCACAACTGAATATGAGACGATCTGTCTCCACATCAATCAACCTGTATGCCTTGTGATTGTCGCTGTAACCAATAAACATAAGTTGCTGGCTCTTGGAATCCAATTTGGCACGCTTGGCTTCGGGAATCCAGACATGAGCCGTAGAACCAAAGACTTTCAGATGGCCCACCTTAGGCTTATGTCCTGACCAGGCTTCTTCAGGAGTCATCTTCTTAACGGCCTGTGTAGGTGACCAATTCAGGAGGTAGACTGCAGTATAAACTGCTTCAGCCCAGTATTTCTTAGGGACATTTCTATACCCCATCATAGAACGAGCCATTTCAGTAATGGTGCAATTCCTACGTTCAACAATACCATTCTGCTGAGGGGTGTATGGTGTGGTGAGTTGGCGTTTAATGCCATGTGTTGCACAAAAAGTAGAGAAGTTAGCTGAACAAAACTCCCTCCCATTATCTAACCTTAGAGTGACAATCTGAGAACCTAATTCTTTCTCAACTAAGGCCTTATACTACTGAAATGTACTGAACACATCTGATTTATGTTTCAAAAAATACACCCACATTTTTTTACTGAAATCATCAACAAATAATAAAAAGTACCTAGACCCAGTAACAGATGGAGTGTTCATTGGTCTACATACATCAGCGTGAACCAATTGAAGTACCTTGGAGGCTCACCAAGAATCACCATCCGAGAATGGTGTCCAATGCTGCTTCCCAACTTGACAGGCTCTACAAACTCCATGATTTTGAGTTTGGATCTCAGGTAGACCAGCAACCAAACCCTCCCGGAGAGATAGTGCACATTCAAGTGCCCATAACGTTGATGCCAAAGTTTGTTGATGGAAGTACTCTTGGCTTCCAGAGCGTGCTCCTGAGAATCACCAGAATCAACAAGTCTATACAGACCATGATCCTCAAGTCCCATAGCGATTGTAGTACGAGTCTCCCTATCAACGATGCTACAGGTGGACAAACTGAAAACAACATCCAACTGGGGAGAATGCCTCATGATTTGGCTAACAGAGAGAAGATTATGTTCCATGCCTGGAACATAGTAGACATCAAGAAAGAGTAAATTTCTCCCTCCAGAATGAATCTGGACAGTGCCCTTACCAGCAACTGTGTACTTTTCGCCTCCTCCAAAAATGACAGAATCAAAGAATGGTTCAAATTTTGTGAACCAATCCCGACGATGAGTAAAATGTCATGAAGCCTCGGAATCAATATACCAGGCAAAAGATTGTACTGGATCTGCTGTTCTCTTGGCCATAAAATCATAGAATGCAGATTCTTTCTACTCAGAGTGTTATGTGGCATTTTCCTTTTGTTGAGACCCTCCCTGTTTCTTTTGTTCAGAAGCCAATCGAACCCAACAATCAGCCTTCATGTGATTCATATGTTAAGTTTACTTAGGACATAAGATTCTTTCTAGAAGTCTTAGTTGGCTTTTCTAGAACTTATCTTATCTAGCTAGTAATGCTTGATTCCTAGGTAGTTAGTTTGTTAGTTGTCTCATGTTATAGGATTAAGACACTTGTCATGATCTTGTCTAATCCTATCTCTCTACCTTGCCTTTATAAGCAAGGCATCTCATGTACATTTGCATATTCAACCATTATTCAATATTGCATTGTTGAAGCAAGCTTTCTTGCCATTTTCTCGCTTGTGAAAGATATTTTGGTCTAGCAACTGTTCCTAGGGGTGTTGGGGAGTCACCATTAATACTCCCACAGTTTCGCCAAGCTAGGGTCAATTTGCATCTGCTTTATTGGGGTTTCTTCATGTTGTGGCGCATGTTTGAAGCCCACTTTCCTTTATAATTTGCATTCATATTTTTAGCAGCAGACTAGAGATTACATATCAGCAATATATTGGCTCATATTGTTGGATCTAGTCGAACTATGATGATGATTTAATGCTACTGTGATCTGCTATAAGTTTATCTACTTTTTGGTTTCATTATGTACTGTTGTTCATGTATAAAAACACTCAGAAAATTACATCAGCACACTAGGGTTTAGTAGAAATTGGAAATCAGAAAAACTAAGGCATCATTTTATGTTACAAAAATCGGAAATTTTGCAAAAATATTGCTTGGGATATTTCAGTGATATCATGGGTTCGATTGTGCAACTGAGTGAGGAAGAGGATGATGAAATTGTGGTCTCCAAAATTGCTAGATGGTATGAAAGGTATCAAAAGTATAAGGATCTTCTAACATACCAAGAATATGTAAGATTGACAGGAATGGCTATACCCGTGAGTGAGGAGATTAACAGAATCTTTGATGCATACTTAGATGACCTTGAGACTATCAAGGATACAAAATCTTTTGATGGTTACTACATGAGGAAAAGAAAGGAAGAGGAAGAACAGTCAAACAGTGATGAAGACATGATAGAGCAACCCAAAGAAGAACCAAGAATGTGTGTTGAAGATGTGCCAATGATTGTTGATGTCCAGGAGACATTGTTGGATCTAGTCGAACTATGATGATGATTTAATGCTACTGTGATCTACTATAAGTTTATCTACTTTTTGGTTGCATTATGTACTGCTGTTCACATATAAAAACACTCAGAAAATTATATCAGCACACTAGGGTTTAGCAGAAATTGAAAATCAGAAAAACTAGGGCATCATTTTATGTTACAAAAATCAGAAATTTTGCAAAAATATTGCTTGGGATATTTCAAAGGATGTCCTTTAGCCTCTACTCTTTATGTGTTTGCTATTGAGGTCTTTAGACATCTTCTTGCCAATTCTATTTCCCAAAATTTGGTCAAAGGCATTTCTTTGCCCAATTCCTCAGCTCAATTAGTTAATGGCATTCGGTTTATGACTCTTTTCTTACTCTTTTGGAAGATGAAGGTAACATCAAACAAGCCCTATATTGTCTAGATAGTTTTTGTAAAGCATCAAGTTCTAGCATTCGATGGCAGAAAAATCAATGTTATAGGCAATCTTTCTCACTTAAGCCTCCCTAGCTTGACACTTTTGGGTGGAGATGATTGAGCATGGAGAAATTTTTGGATTCCTAGACATTTCATTTTCCTTTCAAGCCTCCTCGTCCTATATATGGCAAGCTATTATCTCCAAAATTAAAAAGAAGTTGGCTTATTGAATTACCAAGCCTCTTTCTTTGGCAAGGAAATTCCAAGTATGTTCAAAGATCTTGATAGCTACTCACGTTTACTACTCCTATTAGGCTCCTTCTAAAGCTTCCTACTAGAAGCTTGAGAAGTTTCTTAGGGACTTTTTTTGGGCCTCCTCTAAGAATCATAGAGGTTTCCATCTTGTGACTTGGGAGTTTTGTTATCTCCCTCATGAATCTAGAGGGCTAGGTTTGAATTCCACTCAAGAGTAAGGATTAGCCTTGTGTGGCAATTGGATTATCTAAGCTCTTGAAGGCAACAAGGCTTGGAAAATCTTGGTGAGCCATTGCATCTCTACAAGTGTTCCCTATGGGAGGCAAGCTTGGTAGGGGATTGCCTTCACACCCTTCTTATCATGAAAGAGCCCATCCAAATTCGGGTTCCTTTTGTGATGAAAAGCATTTGGAGAGCCTAGGCAGCCACTAAACCCTAGTTTGTTTGAAATGACAATGACTTTCGCATAGGGTCTTCTATTAGTCAACAATCTATATGGTGGTCTCTTGTTATTGTCCTCTAGCCAGGACTCCATGGGTCCATGCTTTGAGGCTTTTCAAAAAGGGGATCAAGACCCTTCCACATCTTTTTTCTAAGACTAGGAATTTTCTTACTTGGTTTGAAGCCAAAGATAAGTTTCAATTGTACAACTAGGACCTTGAAACCTTCCAAGTCGTTATTGCCTCTATAACACCAAAAATAATTCACAAGATTGGGGTTTGTTGTTGTAAGCCTAGGGGGAAAGATTGGAAAAGGTATCTTAACACACCATTTCGTAATTACAAGTCCCACAAGGGCTATTCCTAGCTCTCTTGGCATTTTTTTTATATTGCTAATCGTTTACAAATATTCTATTCGTACAAGCATCAACATGAAACCAATACAAGCTCTTGCAAGCACAATCACGAGACTAATATTAGATCCTTTTGAGCAACCACATTAGAAACCACCTATGAAATAACAAGAGTCACACTTAAAAACCCACTTATTTAGAAACCATCTCCACATTAGAAGCCAACTATGGAAGACCAAGAGTCACAACTTAGAATTCCATAATAGATGTTCCATTGGCATTTGAACTTGGGTCTCCACATTGAGAGCTCAATGTTTTAAACTTTTAACCAATTAAGCTCAATTCCTTGGACACTCTCTACATTTGTTTATGGTACACATTTTAAATCAAAGATGGTCGTTCCTCTTTGAGCATGTGACAACATAGGTTTAAAACTATTTGGTCAGCTATTATAGAGCCAAAGCTTGTTCATTTTGCCTGGTGTATTATTTTCCAAGGCATTCTAGCTGGTTCTAGATTAACTCATATTAGGATCAAGGATCTTTGATTCCCATTTTGTGGTCATCAAGAAACTCTCAAGCACCTTTTTTGGGTTTTTCCTATAACTTAGGTTGTGGGCTTAGATTCATGATTTTTTCAAACCCTTTCAACCTAGGCTATTCTCATGGCATATGGTTTTGTTAGGGGATTGGCCTCGAAACCCCTCCAGATACACCCAAATTTGGCAAGCTTTTAGGGTGAAAATTATGGAAGAACAAGAATTCTACTTTATTTTTTAGATACTTAGTTGATACTAATTTCTCACTTTACACTAATGCAATGATTAGCTCTAATGTGTTTATGCAGATCCAAGTGCAAACCAACAAAGTTGCTCTTGAGATGGTACATAGCCAAGTGCTCTTGGATGGTTGGGGCAATGCCTCGTGCACTGTTGCCAAAGTCCCTCTTGACTCTTGCCTCTAGTCAAGGCCATTCTTCACCTTGTGAGCATCATTGAGGACAAAGCCAATCTAGCCATGGGGAATAGGATGCACATTTTTATGATTCTCAGCCTCCTACAAGAAAAGCTAGGGACTGGTCTTCAAGAGGATGGTCTCAGCCCACTTGCCACCACTCGACTTCTCCCCAAGCTCCTAGCCATCGATATGGTGGTTGGCCAAACTTTGGCAAATTCTCCCACCTTGCTCTTGTTATATCACCTATTCATGACACTCAACCTCTTGATGAAGACAAAAAAGATGACGATGGGAATATTTGTTGGGAGCCTCCAATGGATATTCTAGACCCCGCTGATGTCTCATCCTACTAGTGCTTTAGCTCTTGCCACATAGCGGCCTGTTTTTGTATTTTGTTCTGGGTTTTATCCCCATTTGGACTTTGGAGTGTGACTTCTTCCACCCACTTTTTTGTGAGAACGTGTAATATTACTTTATAAATAGTAATACTGACACTTATTCATCCAAAAAATGAATTATAAACTTAAAAAATTCAAAAGATCTCTACCCAATTCGTGATTAGCAGGAAATGAAGTTGCAGCGTATTCAATTAGACAGGCATTAACTCCATGATGGTGTTATAGTTCCTCGTATCTCCATTCCAATAAAAATTCAAATAATTGCCAGGGGTTTGTGGTGTAATGGTGGGTGTGACCAAGGTTTAAACCACCTCGCTGCATAAGGCTACATGGAACTCCAGTGGACATACTTGTAGAGCTTATTCAATAAGACTATACATAACTCCATGTGCCGAGGTTGTGGTGTGACGATTGCAAAGAATAATCCAATGTAACCCATGTTTCCAAATTTTAAGAATATGATTTGAAACAAAACCAAAAAACATTACAAATACCTGGAACAGAACTTGCATTGCCTGCAACTAAACTGTGCGGTTCATAAACATAGACGAATTCCCCAGCACCTACTGCAAGCAACCCATTAGAAGGAACAACAGGTGCCCAAGCAACTGCCCTGATTTCGTCCTCGACATCATCATCATTGTCGTCATCATTATCCTTCATTCTGTTCTTCTGGTATTGTAAGGGTTGTAGAATTTGCTGAAAAAAGGGACCAATTGGCTCCTCCTCTTCTCCTTCTGGAAGTTCGGAGGTGGTGATGACCACAAATGGGCCTGCTCCGTATGCCACCCATCCGAAGCCCACGAAATCAGGGATCCAATCTATGGCGGTTATGGTAGAATTTGGAGCGGGTGGAATGCACTGAATTGGTTGAAGTTGCAGCGGTTCGAACTCCTGACCTGTATCCATTTCCAATTCAGATCTCTAAATGCAAATCGATCGGCCCATTCAAGTCGATCACTGTAAGTCCGATCTATTTTAAAGTTTTGCTATTAAAGACATATTTTCCCTTTTCGGTAACTACATATGCATTTATGTCTTATAACACGAAATTTTTTATCGAGCATTTTTCAACTTAGAGGATTCGACTTCGTGTTTGTAAATTTTAGGTGATTTTAGAGAATAGTTATTCATTAAAACGTTTAAAAATATATATTTTTCTTTTATTTTATTTTTTCTAAATTTAGATAATATACTAAATATTTGTAATATATTTGTTTAATATAAGGTAGGGGAGAGGGGCCTATAGTGGAGCAGGGTCTAATAATGGGAATAGAAGTAGTCCACAGTGGGCCCCATAGTAGAGCATCTTAATATCCAATTGCAAAACACTTTTTATCCATAAAATACACAAACTGACAAATCATGTGATGCCACATCAGTGCACCAATAAAACATGACTTAGTGCACCACTATCGGTCTCACTATTTTTTTGGCCCTTTTTGGATACCTCAACAAAAAGCATGTTGATGTGGCATCATATTTGATGATGTGACCCTAAAATGAAATATAGAAGCACATGAGTTGTCAAATAAACTATTGTACAAAATTGGGATTGATTTGAAATTTTCACATAGGATTTTGAAAAACACAAAGTTAGGATGCTCCACTGTGGGCCCCTCTCCCCTAGTAGGTGTTTTCCACTACTTATCGATTTAGTTTTTATTTCTAGTGAGAATCTTTGAGATAAAAATATTATTGTATTCTTTTGAACAACATGTTTATTTTATGCTTCTTCAACAATTCCTTTTTTTTTAATTATTAATCAAACTATTATTTTATGTTTCTTCAACAATTCTCTCTTTTTAAATATTAATCAAACTATTATTTACAATTGTGAGTAGCATAGTAGGTTGATTATTAGTTTATGGATTCCAATGCAAGAGTTTATAGATCAATGACTCACTTTATTTTTTACACCAATTTTGTGTTATAAAAATGATGTTTGCACCTAAAGATCAAATCTTTAATTTATGGATTTGATCTTTGATTCATGGAATCAACCTCTATTTGTGGGTTTGATTTGTGCACTCTTGATCTCCTAAAATGTGTTTACCTTGAGTATTTATTTGAATTTGTGTTCTAAATTTTGTGGTCTTTACAATTGCTGCTAGAGTTTGTTTTGTAAGGGATTTTGCTTTATTCAAACACCTTGAATAGATTCAATAATGTGAATAAGATCAAAGTTGCACCAAGAAATCATGTAATATGCCTAATTTCTCCTCATCATGTAGATTTTGATGTGAGTTGATACTCTAATGATGCAATACTCTCTCTACATGATAATTAATTATTCAATAAGAGGTTAGTGGATGAATGCTTGTAATGAATTAGGAATTATCCTTTTATACAATAGGCTAGCATGCAATTTGAATGTTTTTGTGCTCAAGTTTGTAAGTAACTACTAGTAGGAAGGGGCTTGGCTTGGGACTAGGATTAAATTTGAATTTGAAGGCCCAAGGGTCAAATCAATGTTACAAAATTGAACCATTATATATTTGACCCAAAGTATAGGATGGGTAATATGCAAATTGGGCTTGAATCTATGGGATGTGTGAAGGTAGATTTAAGTTCATATGCTTTCATGTTGAAATATACCACTTGTACACTAGTTGTTGCATTTGGGCCAACTTAGTCAAAGTGAGCCCAAAATGAAGGGAAAAGTGTAGGGTGTGCAATTTTCACCTTTACAGTTTACACCCAATTGGACTTGCACGTGAAATAAAATGAAACTAGCACTTGCACCAAAAGGGGTGCAAGGGTTACGCCGATAGAAAATTATATATAAGTTAATATGTTAGAAAATACAATTTGATATGTAAATAGAAGATACATTCATTTAATTTACAATATTTCATGTATTGAATAGTATTTTTTGTCTATATAATTTTGAAATACAATTTTAAAATACATACAATATTATTTTTGTCATTCTATTAATCATGAAATATGAAGTATTCAAGAATTAGTTATCTGTTACCCTAGTATTAATAAAATATATGTACGTAGCAATAAGCTCAAGAAAATAAACATACACTTAACTATGACTAGATCCTTGTAGTTGACATACATTGTATAAACAACATTCAAATTCATCCTAAAATGGATTTGAAAATTCCAAAGAAAATTCAAAAATCTTGGAACCATCTAGGTACTCCGATCAGATCATATTAAGGGCCAAGTAACCCTGCGTACCAGCTATTCGTGTGGTGAGCAGGGTTATTTAGAGTCTAGACCCTGAATGTGCTTTGTATGCGCAATTCTCAGATTCATAGCAACTTGGGGGAAATAGAAAACATGACAATATGACGAGGAGAAATCAAATTTAACATCAATGTCAGGTTGTTTTTGATATGGTAATTTAACTTATTAAATGAAATAATGTTATAACGGTAACAAGAGAATTTGCGAAAAAGTTGAAACTAAAGAAAAAAAGAATTCACACTTCTCAATGAAAAAAATCAAATAAATTATCTTGTACTAATAAAGTGCTGCATGGAAGAGTTCAAAAACCCTACGTATTAAATATATAACAAATGGAACCGCATGGGAGAAGACACCCTAGAAGATGCATGCAAGGCTTGTAAGTTATGCGAAGAACACACTGGGTATTTGGGGAATGGGTGGAAAATGTTCAAATCATTTTAAACAGGAGAAACTAGGCAGTTGTAGAGGTAACAAGTGATTAAAAATGTTCAAATTGTTTTCAACAGGAGGAAGTTGTTGCAGAGATAGTGAATGATGAAAGTTTTCAACTTTGGAAAGCCGTGAAATCAAAACTTAAGCAGGTGGTGGCAACAATTAAGCTACCTGCAAAACTTTCAAGCTGAGAGTAGCAATTGTCCACAAATAGTATTATCCAGTGAAGGTGAAGACAAAGATAGTTTTGTGGGCTTGAATGGAGTGGATGAATCCGGCAATTCTTCTTGGAGTGAGGTAACTGCAAAACTGATAGCTGAGAGGATTAATCGTCCAACCGCTCTATGATTGCACAAGTTGTATGAACAATTTATGCAATAATCCAACCTATTATTAATTTAAAATTGGGGATTTTAGTTGATTCTTCTTCCTAATTCTACTCGGTAGCCCTTGCTCTGTGTTTATGTTTGTGACTTAATTTTTTAGTCAATTTGTTGCATGTTATTTTTTATGATTGTTGTTCTTCGGATGTTCAACACAAGTTTTGACATCAAAGCAAGCCCTAGTGGTTTTAGATAATATTGATGAAGCGGGAGGCAACAACAGAAAATTGGATATGCAATATGCTTGTCAAGAGACAATATTTTGCTGGAAAATTGATCCTTCATTCCAGAATCACCCACATATCTCACATAAATAACTTAACAATCTAAAGCAAAAATAGATAGGGTGATTTAGGAAATGAAGAGGGGAAAGGGATATTTTTAGCCTGTACCCAATGGACTTCCAAGCAGCTTTTGGGACAGTAAAACTATGTGAATGCTTCCTCTCAGACCAAAACAAATCACATCCTCAACAAAAAATTTCTAAATTTATATCAGAGTTAAGAGTAAATCAGATGAGCATAAAGATTTTAATATTTCCAAAAATAAAATAAAAATTGTATCTATTGCAATGTAAATATATACAAAGCATTTCACTGTCTACAATTGTAGTGGTATGCTCACTCATAGAAGCTCTTTACATTAATATGCCTCTCTTCTTTTAAAACTGTATGCCTGTCTTATTTATGTTGCAAATTGTTTCGCCAAAAAGTGTATACTTTGCTTGATTTGGGAATAATTGATGACAAATTGGACTTAATAAGGCCTTGAGTTGGTGTTGTGAGGTGTTTTTTACATCCACACTAGGTCTTGGACCCTTGCAAACGCATTTATCGATGTCTTGTAAAGGTGTTGTAAAGTGTTGTAAAAGACTTTCACGCTTTTATAGGCTTAATGAACCCATTTTCCCCTAATTCAACATTATAAAATGTATCTAATTGCATTTCCACATCAATCTAGAAGGCTTGTGAACTAAATTTAACTTTAATCTAGTGTTGTAATGTGATTTACACATTCACATTGGGTGTTGTGCCTTTTTAGGCTAAGTAGACCTCATTTTAGTGTTGTAAAGTGTATTTAATCACACTTTCGCATTAAACTTTGTGTACCTAGCCCTAATTACTCTTTACATCATCATTAATAGGCCCCAATTTCCCCATATTGTGCATCCCAAGGCTTAATTTGATCAAAGACCTAATTAGAACAATCTAGAAGCCTATTTTCTTCACTTCCCAACCATCCAGTTGGCAAAATGGCCTTTGTGGGACCAAGTCGCCCAGTCTGGCGACTTAGTCCAATTTGGCCCATTTTCGAGATTTGAGCGGGAAATTTTGGAATTTAAGTTTATTATTTCTCCATGTTGGCCTTGGGGATCTAATTTACGGGAAAATGAGGTGAATTTCCTATAAAATCAAGTCTCTAAACCCTAATTTACATCTCTTAATTCATTCACACATCTCTCATCTTTCATTCATCATCTATCTTCTCCCTCAAGTCAAGTAAGCTAGGGTTTTATCATTGCAAGTCATCAAGATAGCTTCCAAGGACATTCAAGGGCAGATCCTTCATGTTTTGTTGTAGAAATTCAAGATCAAACATCATGGCAAGGTATTAACTCCATTGTTTCATGCTTCATTGCATTCTTTCTTCATTTGGTTTAATTACCTAAAACGGGTTTGACCAAGGCAAACCCCCATGCCCTAACAATCAACACTTTCTCCTTCTCTCTTTGTGTGTTTGCAGATTTAGGCACTTTGAGGGTTTGAAAATCATTGAAGATTAGGTTGAAGACTCATTGAAGACATCTCTTTGTTGATCTAGCCAAAATATCAACAAAAAGTCACCTTCAAGCCCAAAAAGCAAAGTTTCAGAAGCGGACACCTATGGGAAACCAGAGTGCAGACCTAGGGCTTCCATTTCCACTTCTAAATTTTTCAGAGATTCAAAAGTGGACTAAGTCACCACTAGTGGCGGATTAGTCCCACTAAACTTTTTTTTTAGAATTTTTTGTAGATTTGGATACACATTTGGTCAAAACGGGTTTAAGTGTAGTTTCCCAAAAAAAAATTGAAAGTGGACTAAGTCACCCCACCTGGTGTAAATGTCCTATCAGACTTTAAAATAAAAATTTCTAGAATTTTAGAGTTGCTTCAAGTCTGCAACACACTTCCAAGTGCACACCTTTTGTCTTACAGCTTTCTATTTGGTTCTGTGATAGGGGGAATATAGTCGTTAAAAAGATGAGCAGCAAACTAAAGAGAGTGCAAATAACAACTAAACAACACCCTACACTTCAAGATTGGGCAAATTATGAACTCAACAACATAAAAATGGAACCTTTTACCTTGTGGAGTTGTTCTTTTGTTGGCCCTTCGATCTTTGATGTGTATGCTCCTTGGATGGCAAGATATGCAAACTAGATGATGATGTGAGGATGGTTGGAAATGGATGAAAGCGTGAAAATGGCTAAGTGTAGATTGAGAAATAAAATTGCAAGAGTTTTGCTAGCAAAATGATCTCCCCCAAATGAGAGAAAAGAGGGGGTATTTATAGAGATTTTGGAAATCTCTAAGGAAATGGATGGCCAAGATCGAGCCACCAATGATCAAGATGTAGGGCTAAGGTGAGTTGAGAACTCACAAGCCCTCACATCTTGACATGTGGCATGTGATATAGCTCTAAAAGGTGAAGTGGACATGAGGTGGAAGGATGGTACATGACATGGAGGGAGGTACAAAGTACCTTAGGATTGGACAAGATCTTCTCATAAAGGAGGTGCTTGTCCCTATGTGGGTGAGAGGACATGTGAGGAATTAAAAATTCCTCAAATATCCTCATGGGGAGAGGGGAAAGAATAAAGAATAAAGAGAGGACATGTGGGAAGAAGTGAAAGAATTAAAAATTCCTTTTGAGTGCATTGGGGGATTAAAAGTGAATTAAAAATTCACATGGGGAAGTGGAGTGCCTTGTCCAAAAGGGGAAGGCCTTTAATAAGGTTGACCATGGACACATGTCATAAAGGACATGGGGAAGAGAAAAGGAATTTAATATTCCTTGAAAGATGAGAGTGGAATTAAAAATTCCTCAAAGGACTTTGGGAAGACAAAAGGAATTAAAAATTCCTTAGGGGATGGGAAGAGTTGACTAAAGGGGGTGATTAGACAAGTTGATGAGGGGTTAGAGGAAGGTTAGGTGGCTAAGAAAGATTAGAGGCCAATTTGCAAAAGTTGGAGGATGTGACACCTCCTAATCAAGGATTACGCATGTGCACATCCTAATGATGAGATTAGAAGAAGGATTAAGATTAGATAATAAAAAATGGAGGATGTGACATGTGAGGAATTAAATAAATGTGATATTTATTTAATTCATTTGATGAAAGAGGAAGGTATTTAATTATTTAACTAGGTACCTTAGGGATTAGAAGAACTTTAGGGGGATTAATTAAATAATAGTGATATTACTTAATTAATGCGGATAAAGGGATGTTTAGATGAAAGAGGATAAATTTGGATAAATTAAGTGTCCAAATTTAGATGTCTACATTTTTCCCCTCTTTGAGATGATGTTACGAAGTAGCATCATTTCAAAGAATATTAAAACATAGAACCTAGAAGAGGATCGTTAGATTGGAAAAGATGCCCCAGTCATTCAAAGGGGTGACTAGGAAGGAAGATGATGAGGGTGAAGATGAAAGTTAGGGATTGAGGATGCCCCCTCGAGAGGACATGCGGTTTCAAGAGAACACGATGTGCTCTTGAAATGGATGAGATGATGCAAGGGGAGATGAAGAAGATGCAGAGTGATGGGTAAGAAAGGATGAAAAGGTGGCAGGAGATTGGGAGGGAAGCGTGATGAAGGATGAATGGATGGGGGGGATTGTGATAAACAAGAGGATGAAGAGGAAATAAAATCCAAATGCAAATTGCCATCATCGGAGCACTGATTTTTGCTATAGCAGAAGACAGGATACACCAAAGTATGAAAAACCAAGGCGGATTAGTGTCTAATGCATAAAACAAACATAACAAACAAGAAGGCTATCCCAACACCCCAAAGTCACGATGACCTTGGTCGGGCCAGGTATTGGGATAACCACAAGCACACAAGGATGCCCTAACGTGACACAAGACCTCAGGGATCTTGGTGGGTACTACGTGGGACAACCGAGAAGACAAAGAAAAGATCAAGATACACCCCTATGTTGACTAGTCAAAGCACACTATGATATGATGGATCAAGGCGACCATGACAAGTGATGATAGGGAGCTCAAATGATAAAAAAAAGCCAAAAGCATCAAAAAAATCAATTTCAAACGTCCTTTGCCATAGGATCACGAGGGATGGATGGGATTGATGAGGTCTGTTAGGAAGGATGCATCCTGTTGAGACCGATGATGGATACTAAACAGAAAAATCGATATGACTCAGGATATTCGAAACCAATTTGATCTGATGATACAAGTGGATCTTGTTTGTTAAGAACCAGCGAGATAAGGGCATAGCTCGATGAAACGACACAAGAGACATGACACAAGATAGGAGACTAACACACCCTAACAACCTAGGGGCTCGGGGGCCGATCAAAGATTAGCCTTGCCTACATGGAAGCACAGAGCCCTCGTAGTTTGATAAAAGGTTGACGATAGACCATGATGGAGATTTCGATGGATGACCAAGATAGGATGGAGAAATGAGAAAAGTGGACAATATAGATCGATGATGGATGGAACCCCGGGGGCGGATCAAATGATCGACCTTGCCTACGTGAAAGTGCAGGGGCAACATAGTTCGACAGAAGGCCAAAGACAAGTGATGGATGAAAGATGATGAAATAACCCTAGATAAGGGGATAAAATGATTGGACCAACACGATGGGACAAGATAGACCTGTTGGATTGGATTGGAGGATAGTGACTAGACAAAGCTCAAGGATGGGATAGTTATTCAAATCATCAAAAGATGAATTGGGAGGATGAGATAATGAATAGATGAATGATGAGAAAGGATAGGAGATTGAAAAGATGTGTAAAAGAAGCAGAAGTGATGATGATGAGGTAGATGGAATTGGGTTGCGTTGGGAAAAGCCTATAGCTAGATACCAATGACAAGGGATTATGAGATGGGATGAGGGTAGAGGATGGGGGGAGGAAAAGGATTGTTTGGGTGGATTGGATAGAGGGAGAAGGATTTGGATGAGGAAAAGGTGACCAGATGGATAGATGAAAATGGATGCCATGATGGAAGGATAGGAAGATAGGGATGGGAAGATGGATATAAGGATTAGGGAGATGAGGAGAGGGAAATTGAAGGGATTGTTCTGATGGAATGAATGATGTCTTCAAGGACTGTATCATAAAGGAAGATAGATGCCCCCACTCTAGATATGTCATGTGCGATGAGGCATGAGGGATGCAATAGAGAAGGATAGGAAAATAAAGGAGTGAGATGGATGAAGATAGGATGCATGGATAAGGAAGGGAGATTGAGGGTAGCATGACAGGTGGATAAGGAAGGTAGATGAGTGCAAATGACAGTTGGGATAGTGTGCAGATGAGAGAGATGTATGCTAAGAGGTGCCCAAAGCATGCTTATATGTTTGCCCCATTGTTATCAAGATCACAAGGAGGATGGAAGGATTGGGATAAATGAGATATGCCAAGAAGATGTGTAATATTGATAGGATGGAGGGGATGAACGGAATGAATGTATAAGAGGAAGACGAGTGTATAGCTGGAAGCATAGCAGGAAGCATAGCGGATGGAGGGAGCACATATCAGGAAGCTGCCCCCGAGTGCAGATGGGGATTTACACATGATGCCTGTTTGCCAGGTTTTCATCATGGTACTTATCCAAGGCGCTTAGTTGCCAAGTTTTCACCATTGGACGGATTATTTCTCTTTATTATTTTATTTTTTGATTTTTTGACTTTTTTTGACTTTTTTGGATTTTTTTGGATTTTTGGACTTTTTGGATAGTATGCGGAAGGAGATGGATAAGGATAGGGAGGTGAATAAGTGGATTTAGAAGACATGCGATAAGGATATGGATGAAGGACTCAAGCATCAAGTTCTATATCAAGTATTAAGAGCTCATGTTCGAACCGACTGTTGGATGTTGGTACAACCTTATGAGGATAAATGGATTATGCAAGAGGATGAATTAGAGGGATTTGGTGGGGGAGATACATGGGATAATGGGTGGGATGTTGGAAAGTGTGTATGGATGGAAATGATGGGGTGACATGTGATGGGGAGATGTTTAGGACCAATACTCGCACATGGTATGAAAATGCAGTGATTAATGGATGGAGAATGCGTATAAATGGAGAGATCTAAAATAGTGAATTTCGACATAGTAATCCCAAAACAGTAATTTAGGAGGATGAAAGGGGGTATGATTACTTTGGATTAGCAACTTTGGATGTTCTTACAGATTTTTCGTTTGACGGCATTGCGTCTTTTTTCTTTGGGATCCACATGATTTTGATCTTTGCTTTGCTGGCTCTTTGTGAGCTATAGATTTGATTTTGATTTTGGATTTTGTTTTTCTTTTCTTTACCATGTCTTTTAGAGGGGACATGGGAAGCTTTAGATTCATGTGGGTGTTTAGATTAATGCATTTTTCCTCTGACATCCAAAGTGCTTGTACTAGCAATGGGATGGGTGGGAGAAGATGGATGATGCGGAGCCGAGGGAGGCAGGATTATGAGGATTACGGTAGATGGAGTAAACGCGTGTGCATGTGCCTTTTGTTGATCCCGGATTATGATGTTTATGATGGATGACATGGATAGGTGTTGATGGATAAAAAGGATGAAGATGAGGAGGTGATCTTGGGATATACAGACTCAAGATGGATAGAGTGGGTGGAGGGACATAAGAATCCAAGATGGATGCAGTAGATGAAGGATGGGCGATTGTGGATGGAGGGATGTAAGGACCCAAAATGGATGGAGCGGATGAAGGAGGAATATGGACAGTTGTTTTGGGGCGATACGATAGAGGAGGAGGGATTGCAACATATGATTTGGTAGAGCGACGGGAAGAGCCAACATTTCTTTTGGAAAAGGCTCGTTGAGGATGTCTAGAGGTTGTACCAACATCTTT